>JAGXCT010035683.1:0-50202 GCA_022495035.1 Philopotamus ludificatus | reverse complement strand
GTGAGACTCAGGTTCCTTTGGCCTCGACTACCATGCGAGAGTTTGGTAAGGCCCAAGCCGTTAGCGAGTGAGAGCCTTGTGGCTGGCAAATGATGATGATAATGAATTGCTATTCTAAAGTTTTTTTTATTTATGGTTATCTTACGTTATAAATTTTAAATATATTGGATTTTTTTTGATAAAAAAATGGAAAATTTCAATTAAAAAGGGCTAGACGATAATCGCGTGTTTAAACGCTGAGAACTCTTTGAATTTGTGTCATATATATTTTTAATTATCCTAATTAATTGAGTATATTCCACACAAAGCAAAACAATTTTTATATATAATCTATTTCGTGCAGAGATTCTATAAATAAAATAATAATGCTATAAACATTGAAAATTTGTAGTCTTTAAGAATTTTTTTAAACTATCGCTTATAAAAATTCCATTAAGACACATTTAGATATTATAAAAATAATATAATATAAAAGATGGCTAACACTGAAGATAACTGATATTCTCCCCAATATTATTTATTGTTATTTCATACACATTACACATAACAATATTAGCATTAACCTCGCGAAAATAAATACAAAAAAGGGATTCTGGCGTACGAATTCCCCGGGGATTGTAAACAAACATCAATTTACAAATTTACTGAAGCGTACGTAATTTAACACATGTGAGCCACGTGTGATCCAATTCTTATTTAAATACGCCATACTATGCGATTTATTAGTGTTTAAAAAAATAGACCGAAGCATATCGTATATCTGAAAAAGATATAAACGCAGAGTTGACTACAAATTAAGGAAGTTTCGTCTTATTCGTCAATCAGTTAAAAATCGAAACTTGTTGCTTGACTTTAATTGGACCCAACTCGCCGATTCATTAATATAATCATTTCAATTAAATAAAAAATACTGATAAATATTTCAGCACGTGTTTGCTACTGTGTTATTTATCTTTAAAATCTCCGATTTTGGTTTGTTTAATTAAAGTATCAACAGAAGTCAACGCCGTGTTGTGATGCCATTGATCCTCTCCGTTTCTTCGTTTGCATCCTCGTTCTCCTTCTCTTACGGTTGATTAAGATTAAAAATAATATCTCGTTTCACAATACGTTGAAAACCCGGATCACACGATTCGTATTCTAACCATTTCTCAATGTTTTTTTAGCGACATTTTAAAAACAATGTATATATTTTTTTAAGCACACATATACAAATATCTCACATTAAAATACATTTTTTTATCATGCATTGTATTTTAAAATCAGTTTTACAAGTACTGAAATTCATACCTAGTGAAGAAGTAAATATGATTCTTTCCAAAAATTGATTAATACTTGTATAACGTGGCTTTTAACTCAGCTTAAACTCCTGATTTTCCCAAATAATAGGATGGACCTTAAGCTATTCGAATATTCGAATCTTCATTGGCCGAGCTACTTCAATGTGTCAACAGAAGTCAAGTTTTTTCTTGCATTCCCACTTTTCTTGATTGTAAATAATATTCTGAATCACAATAATCCATTTTTAATGAGTCCTCATTGCTCTTTTTATCGACATTTTCAAAGCCTTGTAAATTTGTTATTAGCTCACATATTTCAGACATTTCACAATCTCAGGATAATAAATCCTTATAGATAATTTTTTTCATCCAAATCGAATAAGAGTTACTGATTTTATTCCAACGTTAGACATGTGGCTTTTACCTTTTAAAATAATCACTTATGGAGCCGAGCAAGGTTTTAATATTTCAATACTGAGGTTAGAAGAATAATCCGGATATAAGCAGCAATCTAGCATAATCCAAAGCACTAGTACATCTGGACTTCGTATATTATGACATATTCGTGTAAAACACGGTATATATAACTCGGTTTTATAAAAAAGAAACATTTAAAGCCTAATATATTCGTCGAATATTCACAAAAATATTTATTGAAAAAATATTCTATTCGAAATTATTTCTCCATCTGTTAAGAAATAAAACCAGTGTCATGGCAACATGCATATTATTTCGATAATGCAAGCTAACCACGACTGAACTAAGTTAATAGTCGGATAGGTGTCCGACGAAAACTTTAGGGAATTCTTTATAGCACTGCCAAGGGGGGGGGGGTGTAAAAGAAGAATTATAAAACAAATAATATCAATTAAAATCCAACTGAAATAATATTACTAATTAATCAGTGTTAGACACTAGAGGGAAAATTAGTGTAAGAGACTCATTCCCCTTGCATCTGTAGAATATTTAGAATCTTTAGAATCTTTTTATGAGTGAATGGCGCTTTGGATTTTTTCTATTATACCATATATCCATCGTAGTCAACAAATATAGAAAAACGTTCCACTTAAGGTAAAAGATGGCTTAAGGTAAGGAAAAACATTCCACTAGCTGTGCCATTAAGGTATATTAGGTACCCAAATTTTTATTATTCTCGAATAACTCTAACATTTTTTTTAAGTAAATGTCTAAAGAATAAATATTATAGATAATCATTGTCATTTATTGCCTGCAATTGTGAAAAAAAGCAACAATATTTTATGCTGTTACCATGCGCGTAATGTTTTTTCTCGCTCGCATCCGTTACGATGATCCGAGTGCAAGTAAAACGTGCGATTGACACGTTCTGCAAGAGTTATTTATGCCTCGTGTTGATTAAATTTAAAAAATACTAAATAAGGACGAAATTATATAACATATCATGAATAAATATTTTGATAAATAAATAATTTTAAAAATGTCAAGATATTGATAAAGAATTCATCAATATCTTAACTTGAAATGCCTGGGGTATCTGAGACACGATGTTGTACCACCAATAGAAGATGAATACGAAAAGACAATTAACATTTATCGTAGTATTGATGGAGGATTTAATGACCTGGATATTCAATATATCGCAGAAATATTCGAGGTTATTAACAAAGAAGTACTAATATAAATGTTAGATGAACCTCAGACTCTCAGACTGTAAGAAGAAAGCAGTTGCAGCGAAGCAGCTACATGTTTCAAATAAAAACTAATGAATTAAAGCTGATAATTTTTAGATAAAAACATTTATTTTATAAAAAAATATTCTATAGTGTAAAAAAAAAAGAATAGGGAATTACAAAAGATCATGTAATTGATTTGAGCCATTGCATGTTGATCAATTACAATAAATGTAAGTATTTATGGAAAATACATATATAAAATTATAACATAAATTTAAATTACATAACGTTTTTGTGAAACCATATAATTGTGTTATACGAAATCCGAATGTTATTTTGATAATGTAATATTATGATAAGATAATATAAAAAATGATATAATCAGAGGAAATAAATACAAGAATTGTGGCCTAGGTCAAATTTTTAGCCAAAAAATTAAGATTCCGTTTTAAAAAAAATACATGGATAGAAGAAGGTAGTTAGAAAAGTGTTACATATTTTTTTGAAAATGAAAGGTAACCCAACAGTATAGTAAATATTAAAACATAGTAAAATTTAAGATTCTGTAGGTTTAGGCGATTTTAACACGTATCGTGCCATGTCATCGGTGCTCATAAATTCTTATCAGTGCGCCGTGGCGTGCACCGGTGACCGACAGCTATTGATTTGAATAAATGGTCCACAATATCCGTCAGTTATTTGTAAACCTAGTTTTAACATAAATGATTTTGACATGGCGTTTTTGCAAAAAAATCACAAATAAATTATTTAAGATTTTTATGGCTAAAAAAATAATATTAGCAAATGCCGCGTCAGTCACTGATGACTAAGTTTATAAACTAAAATAAATCATGATTGATCATCCTTATGTATGAACACATGAGATACAATTAAATGTATATATAGTGATGGCCCACTGAGCCTTAAAAAAATATTACCGGAACGATACGTGTTAAAAATTGGCAGGGTTAGTGAAGATTAGTCGAGCTCGTCAAGAGAAAACTGATCAAGTTTGGACTTGACGTGTAAGTGGATGCTTGTTTAGTGCAACAGTATAATACTCCATGGATGGTTCTTGAAGATATGAAAGCTTCAACGTATACACAATGATCAGATGCGGAGCTTTAGTTTGTTAAACAACATAAGCACATTCAAGGACCGGATTATCGTCCTCTGCAGACTTACATGGATAGAAAAGTTGAAAGCAAACAGTCAATAGATGGTTTAGAGGAGCAGAATATTTCTCATTAAGGAGAGATAATAATATAAAAACGCTACAGAAAAATAGATTGTCTATGTCTGATGAAAAATTAGACCTATTCTGGTATGCTGTGCAATTTTAAGCAATGATATTTTTCAGCAGGACTATAAAACCTTATATTAAGTAAATAAAGATTTACGGAACTACCTGAACCCTCATACTTTGCAAGGATTTTCTAAGAGATAGCTATACCACTGATTAGAATAAATTACAAATTAAATTATTATAATTTGAAGAATTTCTCTAACAATAAAAATTTCTGCCCCCCCCCCCTCTTCTCCAATCAGATTCCGAAACAATATCTTAATTTTCTCAATATTTTTTAAGGAATCTACCAATCATTGTTA
The DNA here is from genome assembly GCA_022495035.1 of Philopotamus ludificatus. NCBI lineage: Eukaryota > Metazoa > Arthropoda > Insecta > Trichoptera > Philopotamidae > Philopotamus > Philopotamus ludificatus. Next base: position 45,662 of record JAGXCT010035683.1, on the reverse strand, counting down.
TTAAGCCTTTGAGCTCCAATTTTTTTTCAAAAGCTTACCAGCAGCTCTAAGCTATTTTCAGCGAATTTGCTAAAAATTATATTTAAGGTAAAACCATTGGAAAAAGTTAAAATAAATGAATAAAAAATGGTTTTAACTCTTAAGTGCACTTTATTATGCAGCATTTATTTACAACAGACAATTTTGAATTATTGGTGTGTGATATTTCCAAGAGCAATTCATACTTTGCTGCTGTAGGTGAGGCGCCTGAACTTTTATCATGGAATTTCGCATAAGAAGGTAGTTTCTCGTCTTCCTCCAGCAATTTTTCGATTTGAAAATACCATGCAGTCCTTATGTTTCTTAGGATTACTGTAAATGAAATGTCCAGTTCCATCTAAACGTTGTTCGGTATCAGTTGCTGATGATTTCCCCGGTTTTGATCATGATACACGAAAATTTTGGATCAATTGAATCAACAAAGCTTGGCGAAATTTTGTGTTTCATAGGCTTCCTATTCTCCTTTTTTCACATTCTTTGTATAAAATGTAGGAGTTTACAATACTAGTCTCGAGGCCCCAAAAAATATTTTCCTCCACCATTGAAGATGGCATGAGCTATTCTCGCCAATTGATTCGGCGGTATCCTACCACCATGTTTTTTAATATAGTTATAACGCCGTTGGATTATTTTATCCAATTGATTCCATTGTTTTGGGCTGATCTCATAATTCTGCTTTAGCTTTCGAACGACGTGAACTTTGTACTCATCATAGTAAATATGCGTTTATCGCGCCAAACTAGCACGAGAGTATTTTTATTTCTAAACGCTTTTTTACTCCCAATTACTTATCTTGGTTTTTTTATATCTTTGGGTAATCCCTTTCTATTCGTCATAATTATTCCTGTTAAGTAACATTTTTTCTTTAGAAATTCTTTGGCCAATGTTGCATTCGTATAAAATCTATCTGTATAAATGTGATACCAATGGAATCAGGAATATGCTGTTGCAAGTTGTTGTATAAATGTAACTTTTTTTTGCATTCACAATGCATCGATATCAGTCCGACAAACGAGTCGTATAGCTTCCAAAATATGGGACAAATGTTGAGATGTAGCTTGTACGAGAATCAGACAAAACATATATTCTAAGACCACACTTCGGCTGAGAAACCTTTGGCATGTCTTATGTTATAAATTCCGGTATGCGTTTCAACATAAGATAAAACAAGTATTTCTCCGCAATTGTCACAAAAAACATCAAATCGTCTCTTTATTATTTTAAAAACGACTCAAGTAAAAAATGTCGAGGTAGGAGTTGCCGGTAAAAACCCATGTCGAGGCCACCTCGATGGAGGATATCTTAAAAATAATGGGGTTGTTATTTTGTGGTAAATAATTTAAAGGTACTTGTTTCAAGTGGACGCAGGTTTACACAGTAAATAAACAAATTCAATTTTTATAAATTAACAGAAGGCACATTTTTTGAAAAAAATAATAATTGCCGTCCGAATTGAGATAAATCATCCAAAACAACGAAAAATGAATTAATATAAATATTTAAATAAGTAATAAACTTACCTCTAAACTGCACTCGTGCTCTACGAGCACCTCGTATGCCCAACGATTTTATATGCACTTCCAACGCCATTATCTTCACTTACTGTATCTATAAAAAAATATATTAAATTAATAAACAATATTACAGCGTTAAAAAAATAGTCCAAAAAAGTAACGTATGTTAATTTTTTAGTTCACCGAAAATGCATATTGTTATGGCGGATTTTCGCTGAAAACTTTCAGCTCGCCCCGAACAATTGATTGACGCTTCCCTGATTACTTTCTTTCGCGCGTCATTTTCAATACCCTAACTTTCAAAGACTTCAACACTGTCAATTACAATTTATAAAATAGTAGATTGATTTTGTGTACATATTTTTGATATACAAAAAAAAATTTGCTCTTGAATATTTAATCAAAAAAGGGCCATACCGACTATCGATCGTTTTTACATATTTTCAAATCCGATCCAAAGGTCATGGAATAATTAATGGACATCAAAAAGTTTTCGTTTGACGTTGAACCTTAAAAAAAAGGGATACAAAGTCGCCAATTTGTGAATCTATAAATATGATCAATGCCCAAAATTAATTATAATAATACGCACATGGTCGTCGAAAAAATTGTTAAAACCTTCACGCGATCGATTATAATATGCCTGACCGTTGCTATGTATGTACGTATCAACAGATTATTATCCGAGACGATTTGTCCAGTCAACGAACATATAAGGTGCGTTAAAATTAGGAATAATAATATATGCGTCATATATTTTAAATAGCATTATTATGAGGCGTGAGATTAGTATTATAATAGATTGTAAAAATAAATAAGTACCGAGCTGTATTTAGCGCGTTCAGCAACCGACTTGTGATATTTAAATTCATTTGTTCAACAAATGAATAAATATTATTGATTTTTTTTTAAATGAGACCGTTTCAACTGAAAATTATTTTAAATAATTTTCCATTAAACAATATGTTTTTAAGAACATTAATTTAAATGAATTAATTAACACTCAACGATCGTGCAGGAAAGCAGCTTTCAGGAGATTTTAAATCCTTTAAAGTTGGTACAGACAGTTTAAAAATATTATTCTATAAAATAATAAATTACCATCTGAATTTGATACATATTACAAAATAATATAAATATTTATTCATTCAAATTAACTAATAAAGTGCATAATTTTTCACTTTTATTAACGATGTCTTTGTATATTATATGTATACGCTATAGATAAAGCGAGCAGGATTGGTATTCGGGTCAAACAGTTACCGAAGATGAGAAATACGTGGATAGTTTCCAATAAAACAATAGCTCTCTAAAGATATCGAAACTATGTAATCACTGAACCAAGATTAACACTTGGATAGGTCGCACCATGCGTTTGGAATTTCTGCGTAAAATTAATTCAGAAAATAAATACAATGAATTAAAATCTGAAGAGCACAAGTTTAATCAAATACAAGTTGCTTCAAATTAAATAAATAACGCCGGAAAATATCTTATTATTACATTTTTATGCCCATGTAATATGCGTTCGTTTTCATGCATTTTTATATGACATCTTTTTATGTGATTCATTACAAAAAAACACTATTCGGATATTATTTTGAATATTTCATATAAATATACTGTGAAGAGCGTCGAATAACAGCAATGAGCAGCTCGAAAGAATTAAGAAATGATTTAAAATGAGACAACAGCTGGGAAATTATCGTTATTTCGATTAAGTTTCGACAAATTTATGTTAATTATTTTTATTGGGTTTTATTTATTATTTATGTAATCAAATTTATTATACAATCTGATTCGCCTTGAAGCTAGCTAATATAATAATTGAGAAGAGGATTTTTTTAATAATGTTGTGCTATATTCATGAATCGGGGCTGTAAGATCCGGCTCCGTAATAGTTGGCATGGTAAACGAGCGTAAGGCGGAATACATTGCGAAAGGTAAAGCAGGTCCTAATAAGGATGCTGTGAGATTCTGCGGAAATGAGTTGCCTAATAAAGATGGCTGTACCACCATCCCGCAAAAAATGCGCGATAAACTGAATATTGATGAATATAAAAATGCCGACTTCCTAATCCGGCAACATATTTTTTTTGTTGCGATTCATTATGCGATAACCCCCAGTGCGTTGCGAATTCTTATTATTTTCCAACAAGACTGAAACGATAGACTTTCATGATAAAATTCCGTAATTTAAATTTAATAGCCGCGCGCAAGGGAAAATACGTTCTTACCCCAAGGGCAAAATAGCTATGTATACCAAAAAAAAAAAACTCGTCCAAAGGGTTAACAATATCATTTCGGTGGCGGTTTGTATTAAAGAAAAAAAAAGCGAAAAATGTATCAACAAAGTCTTCCGGCACTAATTTCTCCATTATATTACGCTGTGTAATGGAATTAGAAACGAAATTGGCAAAGGAATAAGAGGTCCGAGTTAACAACATTAACGCCTGCCCGCGTCACTTCATAATAATATTTCGCAGACGCTTAAAATTGCGCGATAATCTAATAACTATTTAATAATACATATATATTTTGTTTTTGTGCACATTTTTTATTTATTTTAATTAGTTCAAACTCACCCGTCTCGTGTGCGTATCACTCATGTCACTGCGAGGCGAGGGGAACTCCGCACCGTGCCTATCGCTAATTAATACATGTTAATTAATTGAATGGCGGCGGCGCTGGTGCGATCGTCGATAAAGTTTTGCCCGAGTCGGAGTCGGACGCGAAAGGCGCCGGCGTCGGCTAGCACGGGCGTCGAGCGTCGGCGACGGACGCTCAATGCCTGAGAGTCGCACGGGGTAGTAGCGACCTCCCCACCCCTCCGCATACTACATCTGCTCGTGGGCGACGCACATTGGCACGAAATGCGAAAAATTCCTGAAATTCAACACCTTGCTGTAATTTAACGCACTCGCAGAAAATGCAAAAATCCAACAATAACTTGAATATCTCTGAAAATAATACAGAGAAACCTCGCATAACGAGCGATGTTTCGCATAAAGAGTGACGAGGGGAGGAAAGGATTTTACAAACTTGTGTACAGGCATAATATTAAATGTATTCAAAAGAATGGACGTTTTGTAAACAAAGAATGCCTACATTTTAAGGCTTGGAGTCGAAATATTTATTTAAAGTGCCGATGGGTGTGAGCATTGTCATGCTACTAAAAAATGTAGGGATGGAGGATCAATTTTTTCATTTCCACTGCTAAACTGTAAAGTTGTTCACAATAAAGTTACGCATTTATTGTTTAACCAGGTTTCTTATTCTTTGGTCGGCACCCTCATGTCTGAGGATCGTGATCATTCTCGTTCCGAAAAATTCTTGATTTTGTCTCTCCAGGATTCTCTGCATTCTGCCAGCTACTACGGTGGAGCCTGTGGCGGTCTTCACTTGGTCACTCCAGCGGGTAAGCATCCTGCCCCTTCCCTGCGTCCTTGTACGTTTCCAAGCGCGACGAGCTACTCCAGGCTATCGTTTCTTCTGGCGAGATGCCTAAAGTATCGAAGAATCCTCTTGAGACATATGGTACAAAAATTAAACAGTCCCATTTCTTTTTAAAACGGACGCATTTGTGGGTTTAGCGGTCCATGGTATTCTTAGCAGACGTCGCCAGCATTCGAAGGCATCAATTTTCTTCTTCATATTTTCCTTTATGGTCCAGGTTTCTACGCCTAATATTAAAATTGAGAATACCAGAATTTGCACTAAACGTTTTTTTTATTTTGTTGACCAGGTTTAAGAGCTTCAATATTAATTATGCTAGGAAAATTAGTTAAACCTAACTATGATTAAACTTAAATAAAGCAGATTCAAGTTAAAGTTAAACTTAAATAAAGAATTTAAATATATCGAGTAGTCGTGAAGAAGAAGAACTGGCTTAAGAGAAGGTAATATATATCTACAGTAAAATATCGATAAAATGCGGAATGATTATAGAATCGATTATACGGAGATAGATTAGAACTAGTTTTATGTCACAAAATACTTTTACAAGCCTTACGAATTGAGTTTCGGTATTTCTCGAGATTCATAAAGTATGTCATTTTAATTTTTTATTTATTTTTCAGGCTTCTATGGAAGAAAGCTTTGGTATCTTGAACATCTCTGTTTGTTTATGTTTGCCGTTGACGAAGTGCCGATAATCGAGCTTTCAAAATAGAGGTGTTTATTTTGTTTTATTACCTGAAGCTGGTTGTAAGTGCTTTATATTTTATTTAAAAATGCGTAAAACTTATTTTCTTCGTCAGAAATGAATTTGCGTACAAACGCACTACCAATCAAGTTCAAGATTGAAAATAGTGGAACGCTGCTTTTCATCCCTTCATTTTAACAAATATTGACAAAGGTATGTGTCATTGGTCATTTTGTGTAAATAATCTCATTAAAATTAAACAAAATCCTGTGGAAAATATCTTTAGCTTGAAAATATCTTATTTATAATGGCTTTGCAAAAAAACGATGCCCTCATTCAATTTTTGTAAAATCGAGTAGTCAAATCGCACACTAAAAAATAGTTATATCTATTATACGACTAATCTTCGATTTAGCCATAGATTTTTTCCTAAATTCGGTATACTAGATATTTTTTTTTATTAATGCGACAATAAAATACACGGTAGTCATTTAAAGTGATCAATAAACGATTTTATTTAATGTGTTGTAACGGCAACAAAACAAACGGCGGACATTGCTAAAACATTCAATAAAACTGTTTGGCGCGTGGTGTGACTGAGACGGAATGTGATGTGAAGAAGACGGCCACATAACAATCAGTTTAACTGATCCCTCGCGGCGGCTCGAAACCAACGGCGTCTATTTACAATGAAAAATAAACTCCAAGCATTTCAAGTCAAGGTATTGTTGAATTTGTAAAGGTATGGAAAATGGAACGATTCGTGACTCGGACGGTGCCGGTGATGAAATGTAAACACAGTTATTACGTTAACACATCGACACATTTATTGATTAATAAAGGCACGTGACCCGTGGCGGTCCTGTGCCCAGAGCATCTACAGAGAGGTAACCTTTCATTCCCGATGATCCTCGAGGCCGGCTGGGGGCTCCAAGCTAGCGCGCCAGTCTGCGGTCTCAAGTCGGTGATGCTGAGGCAGAGAGTCTGCGTACCACCTCGGCGGCTGTTGGTTGGCTGATCTGTTACGATGATAATAAATAAGTTCGGTGTCGATTACGATTGCCATAGAAAAGACGAGAGGAGAGTCTCCAGAGTCGTCATGGCGGAGTAACGCAGGAGCGTGTTCATGCTGCAACTGCGGGCGGAAGACTGTCGGGGGAAGCGTGGTGCATTTCCAGGACACCAAAGTGTGGTGTTGCCAGGACGCAACATGGCGTTAATTGAATTGATTGGTGGAATAACCAACACAAATTCTTCATTGAGTTAAAATACTAAAAAATGGATCATAATTTGGTAGATATTTTTACTTATCAATATGATAAGTGATGACACGTGTCACTAGTACGGTTTCAATCGCCCTTGCACAACGTGCCGGATGCGAATGAGAAAAAACATCGCGTTCATGCCGATTATCACACATTTTTTCTATCATTCTGCACGACATAAAAGCTATATGAATTAAAAACATATAACAGAATTAATCCCCTTAGAAGAATCATTTATCGCGAACATTGTTGTCACATTTTCACGTATTGAGTCCACTGTGCGCAAGAAGCACCCGGCCGGGTTAGGATGCGCGCACTGCTCCACGCACAGGAAGCCCGTCCATCACCTGGTCGCTAATGTATGCAGGACCCACTGCAGAGCACTATCCCGTGTCTGGTACGACGTCCCCGAAAATGTCCGGAGTCGGAAAATCGGGATACAAGTCAATTAGCGAATTTCGGAAGGGTTGCGTGTAACGCAATTTCGTACACAAACACATTCCCGGAACTACAACCAGAACAATAATACGTATGCGTACACGAGGCGATTCCCCGGGAATGGGTTCGGTTGGGGCTTTGCGGCAAATTTTGGACGGCGATTCCGTTAATCTCTCGGATTTTGGACTGTTTACTTTTAAGAAATGGCCGGGGCCCCTGCATGATGCCGGATATGCCCCCAGACATATAACATGGTCCCTCTTAATATGGCCGATGTATTAAATAATAATGATGTGACCATTAATTGTATGGCATGTACGCAGAATTCGACGGCCGTGGAACGGAGCTCTCGATCCATCGTCGCTACCTTTCACAGTGATTGCGGTATGGGAGCAAAAGAGACGCCGCGATTGTTGTCACACCTTTATCGCAATTTTTTTGCCATAATTCAGTATACACTTTTGTTTAAAAACATAAATTATTTCGACATTGATGGCATCGTTTTTTTATATCTCTGATTGATCACGAGCCGTGTGCAAATATATATCCAACGTTATGTCGAATATTGGAGTTATTTTTTTTATATTAATAATTTATGAGCGAGGAATTAAAAACAAATATTGATGTATTTTTTTTCGATTATTTGCACGCCATAAAAATATCATAACGAATTAAATAGTAATTTCCGTATTCCGTAAGCACAACTTCACTTAAAAAAGCGGGATAAGCTTTTTTTACGAAATTGCATGTTATCCAATCCGTCACGGCGGCTCGAAAACTACCGCGTCGTCCGAAGGGGGTATCTCAGAGATCCCAAGCATTTCAAATTAATATTGGATACGATTACTTCATATATACTACTTAAATATACAGGTACGTTCTGGGCTAATTTCGTAAAAAATCATTTTAAAATCTAAAAATACTTTACTAATGAAATAAATATTAAGCGAAGTGTTTCTGATTGATAAATGATTTCAATTTTAACTCTGCGGATGCATTTGCGCCGAAAAGAATGATCAGATGATCCCTTGCTCCAGAATCCAGAAGCAGTATTTTCATACTACAAAAATAAACATACGTGGCATTCGTTTCCGAAAGAGTTTCGTCTCGTATACATTATAAATCAAATTTCATGAATAATTTCAGGATTCCAAAAGGCTGTTGGATATTTTTCAGCAAATTTTACGCCTGTACTAGACGACTTACCAATCATTTTAGGGCTATGCAAGTTTTATCATTTTCTTATCTGATCAAACCAATCTTTGCTTGCTTTGAAATCTTGTTCTCCTCCATGTTGAGATTATTAACCCTTTCAGTGCGGGGCGCATGGCGTACATGCGCATACAAATCGTGTCCAGGGGTGCGGCTGCATGTCGTACATGCGCGAGATTCTTTAAAACTTTAACTTGTCGTTACATGTAAACTAGACCGTATTAAGTGATGGTGTTTGTTTTAAAAATCAGCTAATAAACACAGCTATCAATAAATATACAACATATCACAAGAAATTTATAGGAACCATGTAATATGTAAATATGAATAGTAACGATTCAAATCTCCGAAGTAGTATCGGTGACGTATCTCGGCTCAGGGGTTGTTAAGGGTGTTCCACGTACATTATGTTCCACGTACACGTGTATGGATGTAATGGTATAAGAAAATTGCATTTCGCATTTTTGATTTTGATTCGCATTCCCATTTTTTTCTCACTTAATCTCTGTTTGAGCAAATTTTGTTGTTTGTATTACGAAAGCCAATCGAATCGTAGAGTTTATTTACACAGTCGAGATGAAAGAGCATATCTAATCGTATGTTTGCATAAATCTCTCATAGGAAAAAGGGTCTAAAATAACGGTAAACGGTGAATACAAATTAACCTCGCCAAAAAACTAATTTGGTACAAAACGGCGCCGCACTCAGATGCAGAATTGTGCTTAGACCCGCCGCATTGAAAGGGTTAATGATTCTATAGACTGATTTGTATATATTAACATATTCCGGTCCGCTGGGTTCTGCGTCGATTTTTGCGTTAGGCCGGGCGATTTCGCGAAAAAAATAGCAAAAGTTAAGTACTTTAGTTAAATCGATGTAACTCTGATACCATTTAAGTTACGTCAATATTTTGTTGGGTTCAGAAAGGTTATCTCTATGTATAAAATATAATATATCAATACTTCTCAAAGTGTGGGCTGCGTATCAATGAAATATAAATGATTTGGTTTAACATCAGCGCCAACGAGGACTCGAAAACGCGTCCCCCGTACTTCTAGGTTGGCTCGCGAGAACCCATTTTCGAGTCCACCGGACCGCAACGTGTTAACAGGAATATGGTGTTAATATAGTAAATTAAGGTCCTTTAACAGATTACTCTATAAATTTTCCATTTTATTTTAAAGATCACGTTATAACACATGTTAATACAATATGACGCGTCAAATTATTTTGAATGCTAATGCTCTCGGTGATACCTCGCCAAAGACTGAGCTCTCACAGCACGAATCACTCGCACTTGGCACATCGTACCGAATGTGAGCAAGACAACGGTTGCGACAAAAAATATGTGATATTTACAGAGACATATTCTCGATTCAGCAATGTCAAGGAATGGTTCAAATAATTTCAATGTTAACATTTTGACTTGAAAAGTAAACCACGAATTTAAAGAAAATTCAACCAAATATATTCTATAAACAGGAGATACAGTCGGATACTCTTAGTCTAGAGTACCTGAACATTTAAAATACTTGGCAATTTCCATAAACCGGGTGTGTGGATACACCATCATTCAAGTGATAATAGCAAATCTTTACGAGTTCCAATATGTCAAGAATTAATAGAATTAGAGGAAAATTCAACATTTATACGACATCTCGTTACAGGGGATGAGAATATACTCGAACCAATGTCGCAAAAACAGTGGCTTTCTAAATGATAGGTACCACTTGCAAGACGTAAACTGAACCTAACAATAAAAAGCTCTAAACTAATAAAAGAAGCAATTCGTGGGAAAAGATCTAGAATATTCAATAGACAAGACATATTTTCAGACAGCTTACAGCTAAAATTGCTCGGGATAAATTAAGGGAATACGTATTAAATGTAATTATTCATCCGTCATATTCATTTGATCTTGCTCCATCGGATTACCATTAATTAGATTAATGCAACTGTCAGCAATCAATGAAAACGGGTCTCGATGTATTTTTTTTTATTTTATTATTTTATGCCTATTAAAATTAATATAAAGATGGAAGAATGTTGTAGTTATCGAGGGAGAATACATACATTATAATTATATTTTAAGTTGACTTTAGTCAGACTTGTATATAAGATAGATGTAACTAGCTTACATTAATATTTAGAGTACATACTTGCTTATAAAGACACTAACTTCGTCTAAACTTCGTCAAAGAAACTAGCTCGTGGATGAATTTGGGATGTGTACTAGAGAATACTAAATCCTATTCATAGAGTAGTTTTAATCTTTGTATAAAATAAATTTAGTAACGGAATATTATGCAGTGGTCCTAAACAAGCATCCACCGTGACCTATACCCATATTTGATCAGTTTTCTTTTATGAGCACGACCTATCTTCTCTAACCATGCCAGATAATCAGAGTCGTCTAAACATGTATAATTTAAATCTTTATTAGATTTTCTATTTTGTTTTGATTCTTTATCATCTGTCGACTTGCCGTTTATGTCCGGAAAATTCGTAACACTTTCCTTTTCATCTTCTTCTATTTACTGGTAGGGTACAATAATTAGAATGTAATGCTACTGAAGAATGTTGAAGATCCCATAGAAATAATATATCAGTAATACAAACGTACTTCAACTTCTTCACTAGGAGTGGGAGCTTCTGCACACTGCAAAATCTGTAAGATTGAGTACTTTGGACACATCATTCGTGGAACAAAGTATCGCCTTCTGCAGACTATCATGGGTGGAAAAGTGTACAGTAAACCTTGGTTGAGAAAAAAAACCTAGATCGGCTCTAAAAGATGATTAGATTAAATTTTGGATATAGAGGTTTTTTGGGATTTTAATGAGCCAAGAGAAATATCTGAAATATGTCAGATTTGCAGAGCTTTGAAATCATCGAAAAATTGAAGAACAGTGATTATAAATCAATTATTGTGATTCGGGATATTATTTTCAATCAAGGAGTATAAGGATGCATAATTCAGCATAGAACTGACTTCTGTTGACACTTGAACAATATCGACCAATGGAGATTCGAATGGTCTAATAGCTCATATTATCCATAAGGTCCTTCTCACGATTATTCCGGATAATCGAGAGTTTAATCATTAAAGCAATTCGTCTGCTTCGGTGCAGTGTTTAGTGGAATTGGGCACATTGTTCAAGTGTTAATCAACTTTTTTAAAAGAAGGATGATCAATCATCTTTACGTCATCACTAGATATGAATCACTGTCCATGTAACACTGTTTTAATAGAAAAAAAACAAGAAATAAGATCTGAGCTATATGAGCAGATGTAGTCGACTGTATTTATTCCGTAGATTAGGCTTCAGTTCTTCGATGAGCTGAAATAAATCTAAGTTTAATATATTATTCTAATACCTCAGGTGTCTATGTGTGATACCGTAGGCAACAAAATCGACACGGCAAGAGCTTCTGCAAGTCCATTATCAACTTTCACATGTTTGATACAAAACGTGATCAAACTTAATCAAAATTCAATATAAACCGATAAAGAAAAATATATCTTTCAGATAAAATGGTGACGCGATATTTTTCCATTACACAATATATATTTTTTATATCAAAATGCAATGAAACGTGTGCAATTATAAGTAAAAACTTTTAATTGATTATTATTCCCGTTGCTGAGCCATATTGCTGTATTCAATTTAAAATTAAATAACGATGCGCATTGCATCGAACCTTTTGCACTTGAAATTTGTTTTAAAAATCGACTCATGCTATATAACTATATAGGAATTGCGTAAAAAAACAATGTCGAGTCACGCTCTACATTAAATTATAGATGTTCTGCGATAAAAGAAAGCTCGATTAATTTACATACACAGAAACAGTTTAAATTGAATGGTCAGTATGGCTTTCGCATATGTGTTTATGAATATAGCTGCGGTACATTTCAGAGATTTGGCAACGAGATAGTTTAATTAAATGGTTAAACTCTAAAGCTATCTGCATTAGCCATTTATCTGGTACGGCTGGACAAGTTATTAACAAAATTGTCTGAAAGCTTATATTAATATTACGCGAGGGATTTTGCAAAATGTATGATATGAGGAATGCTTAGTGTTGAAGGGTTGTGGGATAGTGTGCGAGATTTAAAATTTAATGACGGGCGATTATCTTTTTGCACGATGTATTTTTTGTACTACATCGCTTTAACCTCTAGTGTTTTATCAAATCCTAAGGCTTGATTATGCGTAGGGTCCAGCGTCGCATTAGTCTTCCGATCTTTTAGATTTTATTTAAATTCTAATAGAGTTCGCATGCTAATTCCGAGCTTAGCTAACTGTGTCATATATAGATATTATTTGCCGATCTGTCGTTTCAGTCCATTGGGAATGTCTTCTCGTGAGCAACCCCATCCTTGCCTAATTTCACGTTTGATTACGACGGCTTCTAGAACTAAAACTAGAAACGCTTGTAAGGTTTTATAGATTTCCTTGAGTAAAATGGATAGACTACGATGAACGAATGAATGGGAGTCGCAATCAAAGACGATCGACACTTGAGAATTAAGGATCCCGACCATTGTTGTTCTATATACTCTGCATTTCACGTATCATACCGAAGCTACTACGGTGGAGTTAGTGGTGGTCTTCATCTTGTAGCTCCCGTTAATGGACACCTGCCTTTTCTCTTCGTCCTTGTACTTAAGCAAACGCGACGCCCATCTCTGGGCTATCGTTTCTTCTAGCGAGATGCTTATAAAAAGCGAAGGATCTTCTTAAGACATATCATCGAAAGTGGATACCTCAGTAGATAAGATCAAAGATCATTTAAGGAAATAGTGACATATTATAATATTAGATATAATCGTGTAATAAAAATAATAATTATTTTTATTACATTTATTACACAATCAGTAACTAGATATGCAAAATAAATGTATGCTTAGAATCATGGCCTAACTTTACATAATCGTTAGGTTACGTTAGATAACTGGAGGAGAAATCATGGCATCCTGGGGAATAATAAATTCCGATTATGTTTTATAAACACCTCTTCGATTCGCTTCATAGCATTATAAGACGTGGCTGTTCTTTCGCATTTAATCCACTCTTCTTCGTTGTTGCCTAGGAAGAGTTTTCGTATAATATCGATGGTTAGCGTTTGCATCTATGTTCCTTGAGTAGTTGGAAAAGACACATCTTAATTAATGGCTTTATGGTTTTTAAGAGTTCGATCGCTGGGTTTAGATTGTGGGTCTACCCTTTATGTAGGTCGAGGCGCATTCTTTTACGAGCTTAGCTATTTGCGCTCTTAGTCCATCGGGTTTATTACCTTGGGTACAGAATGGTATCCTCCCAAATTATCGAGAGCGAACACGCATGCCACCCTGACACTTTAATGACCCGGTAAGAAACACCTCTTAGTGTCTCATTCATCAGTAAATGGTGTAGAGATGCGACTATATCGGGCTAGGTGACCTGGCTCCCTAGCCATCCAAAGGCAAATGCTTTAGGATAATACTTTGACCAGATTCCCACCTTACTACCACTTCCTACAAATCCGCTTCGTCCTTCAGTTCCCAGGCCGTAGTGACAACGAAAAAACTCTTTCAGATGGAATCGGCGGCTGTTTTAGACTATCGCTAAGGCGTAAGGCTAGTGGATCAACCTGCACCAGGATTGAGTAGCCAACTAATGTTGTTCTTAGTGCGCTCTGAATGGTCGAAGGCAACTTCAATAACGACGAGCACGCGGAAAATTGGGCTTAATTTAATCCTCCGTACAAGTGTACAGACTGGACAATGTTCATATATTAAATCTTCTCTGCTTTGAACCGCACAGGTTCAGCACAGGGGTTGCGTAGGTGGTCAACTTTTTCTGACATTGGTGCAAAATTGAAATACACGGAATATCCCAAAAAACGTATACACTGTTTGAATGATTATAACTACAGTTTTTATTTGCATATAATTACTATTTAAATTGCAAAAGAATCTACATAAAATGTATGTTCAAAATTATTATCGTTCTGGCCAATACGCTGCTGATAACGGTGAGCTATTGATTCACAAACTTGAACAAATATTTTATTTGGCGTTGTGGCGCATTCTTGCTCAATTAATTCTTCTGGTTTTCTGACGTAGGCGTTATATTTAAGGTATTCCTACAATAAAAAGTCCAGTGGCGTCAGATCTGAGAAAAGGACAGGGTATTCTATGGGAACTCTTTGTCCAAACCATATACAGTTAAACCCCCACTAACACAAAAATCAGGACCGCGTAAGTTGGAGGCGTGCTATTGGGAGTATAGACTGGCGCGTGTCGAATACACAGACGCTAGCCAACGTTTAACTGTATGCACCGCACAGACGGCTGTGCGTGCCTGTGTGTAAAAGTAAGTATTGAATCCGTGTCAAAAAACAAATAGTCGCCCAGGTATTCGTCTACCGTCGATCAGCTGGCGCAAACGCGACCGCGCAAGTTGGGGTATAGGGCGGAAATATTTCAATCCATCGCGTTATTCGGAGTAGTTTAATAGGGGGTTCCACTGTACTTGGAAGATTTCAACATACGCTCTTACATCACGATGTTAGTAGTGTGGAGGTGCTACGTCCTGTTGGAAGTAAAATTCGCAATCCTTACCAAAGTCCTTCAGAATGTGTGTTAACACAAATTCTTGCTGTGGATTTTTTTTATTTACAAAATAATATGTAAAATATAATAATACAATTTTTATGTTGTGTATAAGACAAAATCCGTTTCTCGGACGACACGGCGGTACTTGTGAAAAGTGCTGAGAAACTTCAAACATTGCTAAATCGTGTTAACGAGGCGCGTCTGTCTGACGTGGAGTTTAACAATTAATATTAAACAACCCAAAACTACGGCTAAAGGCAAAGAATTGTTAGATCCTTGGTCTTAAACATTGCTCAGACAGATTCAGTAAGTAGAAAAATATAAATACCCGAGTGCCTACATCACTCCGAACGTAAGTTCGAAGGTCAAGATCGAAATAGCGAGAAATGTTTTTTTTGGCGAGATAGAAAGATAGACACTGTAGACCAGTAGTTCTTAACCTTTTGAGTGAGCCGCACCCCTTTGAATCTGAAAATAGGTTTCCCGCACCCCCTTTGAATCTGAAAATAGGTCTCCCGCACCCCCATTCATTTTTTTGCACTTCTAAAAACTACATATATTGCATTTAAAAAATATGCCGTTTTATAATATATAATACTCAAACAAAAAAATTGTCCAAAGCCACTGAAAAAAATCAAGTATTTTTCAAATATCACAAAAATAATTATTTTGTTAGAACTGTCCCGCACCCCCGGAAATACCTTCCCGCACCCCCGGTTAAGAACCACTGCTGTAGACCATAACGTAGACAAAAGTAGAAAGTAAATGGTGTTTAGAAGGAAAAAAGCTCTTGGGGCTCCGCATCATTCACAACTGGACCCGGCTGGGAGCTTCAATATTCTTCCAGCTTGAAAAATATACACATTTAAGAAGAAAATGCAAAGCCCAGTAGATCGCCTATGCCTGAAAATGAACAAAACACTTGAAGTTGAAGAATTAAATACGAGAACCTTCAAAATGATATTAGAACTCAACAGAAATAATCCTTAAAACCTTAGTTCTGTTGAGAAGACTTAAAAGGTTTATTTACCTTGCATTACCACATCCATTCTAGAGCTATAATGCATTATTTATGAATCACTCAAGCAGGAACAAAGAAAAATCAGACATTGAAAGAATTTTAAAAGAAATATAACTTCTATCATGCAATATTTTTATTTGACATCTCAGAAAGATGAATGGCATATGGAATAAACTCTTAAAATGTTATATTAACAATATGAATTTTATAGAGATGAAATTGCTTAACTTAAATATTGAAGAGCTCATAAACCGAGACTTGATTGAGATTGAGGAAGAACGAGTTACAGTATAAAAACTGAAAGGGGTAAAATAATTAGATATACTCGAAGATCTACCAAAAAATGTGAGCTGAAAGAAATGGCAGCAGCTTTTGCTCAGATCAGAGATGGAATTTGAAAAAAAAAAATATCCTTATACTTCAGAATAATTGTAATGAATATATTGTGTATAATTTTTCCATAGGATTCTGGACAGCAATTTTAATTCCAGGAATATTTCAGCCAATCCGGAGACAACCCTAGTCTCATGAGAGTTATACTAATTTTATATACTTAGCTTATGATACTAATAAAACATGCATTTTTCACAACAAATTTCGCATAAATCTGACCATCTCTGATATAAAATATTTATTTAATTTTCCACAATAGTTTTTATCTTGTTTCCACGACAAGCACCTAATAATTCGTATTTTCATGTGATCTTGATGCATTGTCCGGTGTTTAGATGTCACTAGTGAAAACAGTTTCAGACAACCGAATAATAATATATTTTCTAATGTTATTAAATGAATTTACGGCAGTTGCATTGAATATAACGATCGTAATATAATAAATTATTATAAATGTCTGAAACGTAGCGACCGGAATTAATTTTTCATAACAATTTTCGTAACAGGCAGATAGATGGACAGGCTGACGTTTCAGACGGAATAATATATTTCAATAAAATTATGGGGTATAATGAATCAAATTAATATCACTTGTTGAATCGCATATATTTTAATGTATATAAAAATAGATTTTTTTTTAATTTTATATGCTGTCGTTTTTTAATGCAGAGAATTTAATATAACAGTATAATTAAATACTAACACTTGGATATTGCATTCATTTGCGTTAGTATGTGAATCATATTACTCCAAGGATAAACATTTGAAGTAATTGCATTGCAACAGAGGATATCAACGTGGTGTTCAGGTGCCTCTCACTCTGCGAGACGGGTCAATCGATACAGCACAACAACGGAAGGAGTGCATCTATAAAACAATATTCTAGCAATATTTGTGACCCGAGTATTGATCGAAAAGCCCGACGGGGATTATTATACAATTAAATGGGTCCAGCAAAAAGCAGGAAACGAATCCTGGAGTGGAAACGTGACTTCGTGGAGAAATACTGAAGGCTTGATGCATAATTGTAAAGAGAGCTATTTTTAATTTTCTTTTACACAATTGAATGGTTCGAGAAAATGGACTGTTTTTCTTTTTACAATATTTTTTTCTTTGGCACGTTTTAATGAAATGCATTTATATTCCATAACAATCCCAGTCGCGCATTGTGATAGAGTTTTTATGCTCATTTAACATTTTTTTGCACGTGTTTGATCCATGAGTTATTAAAATAATAACAATAATATAAAAAAAAACGCGTATTATTCCAACAGGCGACTCGCGAACAATCAAAAATATGGAAAATCATCTTTTTTTGCACTGTAATATTTATAACATATGCCCCGTGCAAAAATAGATTCGGTTGTGCATCCAATTATACGTGTCGTAGGTGTCGACGAGGCGGATTCTAATTGTCTATCTATTGTGTTATTGACAGTCTTCCAGGCTCTTCATCATGCATATATGTATTTATGCAGAATGAATATGAGATTTCGCTGCGTCTCGGAACCTGGTCGGTTTTATTCAATTTGTCCGTCTCGGATTTTATCTTTTTATACACACGCTTGTAATGTAAATCAATAATCTGGAGCTGTTTTTCAAACTTATCCAAAACTATGTTTCAAATCTTCATTATACGATCCGTCATGGCGACTCGAAACAAACCGCATCGTCTGAAAGGGTTTTATTTATAATGAAAAATATACCCCAAACATTTTCAAGTCAAAGATATTGATAAAAATTTCATTTTTAAATAAATTATTCTAAGAATAAAAATATTTATTCATAATTTGGTCGATATTTTGGATTTTTTAACTAATCAACATGACGCGTAAATAACAATTATTAATTATATTCGTTCTTTATACTTTTTTTTAGACAAATACATAAAGTTTGTGAAATGTAGGATTTATACTAAAAGTGTTATTCGAGAAAAATAAAAAGAAATTGCGATAGCCAATATACCCCATCGGGTCGGCTAGATCAGGGGTCGACAAACTTATTAGACAAAGATATATATGTAAATTACAACGATTAAAAAAAATTGGGAGCCAAATCTATTAATTTAGCAAATCTTTATTATAATTTTAGCACTTCATTAAATTACGGATGCACGGAATAAAACTTGATTTCGTACTTAATAAAAATGTTATTCTTTGATAAAAAATATTATGTGATTAAGGAATGCATAGATTTAAATTATTACAATGACTGACAAACACTTAATGTGATCCTATGAAAGTTTAAGTAAGTCAGGTGTGTATGTTGTTATTCTTAATTTCCGGCTAATGATCTGCCTTACTAATACCATGACTTCCTAGTTTACTCTTTATACGCTCCTATGTTTGAAAATGATTTCGTTCAAGTTGATATGCAGGACTGGAAAAGGGAAAGAACAGCAAACGCGAGTTTTTTTAACTGATCATAAGAGTCAGGAAGCTATCCGTATGCTGAAGATGGGTCATGTCTTCCTCTGTCTACCAAAGGCTAGAACTAAGCTCACATTTCTTCTTTTCCAATATCAAATCAACACATAGACGTTCAAATTCTAGAGCTCCACATTTCCTTTTTTTAAGTCCAGCAAATTGCATTTCAGTTACCAATGTCACGCCAAAAGGAGAAAATGTAAATCTGTTATCATAGCATTAAGAGGCTGTTTAACGAATTCTAAGGTCACTGCTGTTTTAAATTCTGAAACCTGCTGAGAAATGCTTCCCCATTTAAAATGGTTGTTTTGAAATAGTATCACTGGTCAGATGAATTATTTCATACAAGCTTTAGTAGGACTCGGAAAGTGGAAACAATGTTTCCCTCTAAAAATCTTGGAGCAAAAAGGATAATTTGTTTCTTTTAGAAATGAAAATGACTTCTCTTCTAACATCGAAAATGTTTCCTTTCCCTTGTAGTTTATGATTAAGCCGATTTAGATGAGACGTGACGTCTACCATGAAATAAAAGTTTTGGATCCACTGATCGTCTGTTAGTTCTGGATAGTGAACACCATTCTTAAGAAGAAATGCTTTAATTTCTGGTAATAAGGATTCGAAACGTTTTAAAACGTTCCCTCTTGATAACCAACGTACCTTGTTATGAAGCATAAGATCATCGTACTCACTCTTCATTTCAACTAAAAATTCTTTAAATTGGCGATGATTACGAGCTTTAGCTAAATTGAGTTGATAATCGTAATCACCAATTCCATAACTTTACAAATTTCTTCTGGAAATGTCTGGGCACAAAGCGCTTCTTAATGAATGATGCAATGGTAAGAAATTATCTTGTGATTATTTTTTTCTTTCAACATAGCAACAAACCCCTTTCTTAAGCCGGTCATATTCCATAAGTTAAGCTAGGAAAGTGTTAAATGTAGTTAAAAAATCGTGCCGGAAATCGACATTGAAGATCTACTTCAGACCTACCAATTTCTGGTAGGTCTGAAGTGGTTAAAAAAATATGATATTAGAGTAGTCAGAACGGAAACTTGCACATGTACTTAATATGCCTCCTACATCAGTTCACAGATATTTAAAGGAAGTATCAGCTTGCGGAATATGGGCACCTCATAAATTATCAAAAGTAAACTTCGCTCGGCGCATTTCAATATGTCAATCATTAATCAATAGAGAACAGAATGAATCATTTTTTAATCATCACTGGAGATGAGATGTGAATTTTTACGTCAACACAAAACGCAAAAGGCAGTGGTTGATCGCCAATCAACCCTCAATTTCTACCCCACGAACAAGATTACACCCTAAAATGATGTTGCTATGCGTTTGGTGGGATATAAAGGGCGGGATTCATTATGACTGTTGGATTATGGGAGGACAATTACGTCATAAATGTTTTGTGCTCAGCTAGATTGCCTGAAAGAGGCTCAAAAAGTTTAAAAAGACCAGCCCTTGAAAATCGAGGAAGGGTTATTTTGTACCAGGACAACGCTCGTCCACACGTTTCGAAAAATACGATAGAAAGTATCAATAGATTTTCTTGAGAACTTCATCCTTATCCACCATATTCTCCGATCTTTGCCGTTATAAAACAAAAATGGATATTAAGAAAATATTGATATATTTATTTCTTCAAAAAGTCGATCATTTTTTGAAGTTGATATCATAAAAGTAATTATTTGTAGAAAAAAATGGAGAATATAAAATTATGACGTTTTCAATTTTATGATTCTTTCAACCCGAATAACCAAAAAACGGAAATATTAATGGAACAGTCTAATAATTGCAGCTTAAAATGCGTTGTGCAATGTACAGAAACGTCTCGTTTAGCGCTGATGATACGATCGTAGACAACAGCGTTAAACGAGGTCATTTTAATACATTTTTTTTTATTAATTTGAACAATAATAATATATGTTACATAAACACAGTTTTTTGAGGAAACTTGTAGTAAGTTTCTTAGGTTTGTCGTTATCAGAATCATTCATCAACTCTCCATATTCTGCCAGTTCTTGAGGGTCATCGTCTCTCACCAGAGACCTAGAGCAATACCTCAATATGCTGCTTATCTACATCTCCTAGTACTGCTATTTCGATTCGGTCGACAATTTGGTCAACGATATGCGCTTCTTATTTAAAATCCTTGCATATCTCCGGCCATAGATTCTTCCACATTGATTTATCAGTTACTTCGTGCCTCATGTTCGATGTTATATTTTTCAAAAATTGCACAATTGATTATCTCTAATTTTCCCCGTTTATTTCATCAATAAGTTGTTGTTATGTCTATCATATCTATAAAAAAAACATCTATTATTAACCTTAGATTCAATTAATGTCGAGAATAAAACATATATGATTACCCGCTTTTTATTACAATTCGAGACATCGTATAGACATACTGTTCTATTTTTTTTTATTATTTAAAAGTGGGTGTAATGATTCCGGTATATTTAAAAAATTATCTATAAAATTATAGGTATTTACTTATATGTACACAATATATTTGTAACAATTATTCTGGAGTATTTTCATCACCCGTGTTAATTAAATCCATTGGTGACTCTTGGGATTTTGCAACGATTTAATGTAATTAAATCGAAGTAATGGGTTTGTGTTTATGTTAAACAAACCCAGGTTCGTTTGCATAGTTGTTTGTTTCGTATTTTTATACATTTCATGATAACAGACAAGTGCTCGTTGAATAAGGTAGCGTGTCTTAAAAAATCTATCGGTTTAAATAAGCACATCAAATTAATTTACTTTTTTTAATCCGGCCAGGCATTAAATCTACTAAGTTTTTATTGTTATTTCTCCGCACTAGACCTTTGTTATTGATGTTATTAGTGATTTTAAATTGGCAGACTTTCCTCTGTTGACTTTTATTTTCATATGTGCCATAAATTTTCAATGTGGTTTAAATTAATACTAAAACCAGACCATGACAATGTTGAAATATCAAGTTTTTCTAATAAATTTATGACCAGTGAAAATAAGAAAGATAATTGTTAGATATTTTTTCCCTAAAGTGTAGTAAATATTTTAAAAAAATATTACCGTTTTAGCCTAATGGCATAGTGCAGAATCGTCCTAGAAGATGCAGTCGTTTATATAAGAAATATGTCGTTCAATGGATGGAACAAGGTTGTCAATGATTCATTTATTTCTGCATTGACGATTCCATCAATTAACACTAAATCTCCAACTCGATAATAAGAAAAACATACTCAAACCATTTTTCCTGCTGCATGCGTCATTGTTGGCCTGATTTATTTTTCCTCAAACTTTTCTTTCTTACATACCGAATGCCATCCAAGAAGTACATTAAAAATAAATATTCTTAATATAAAGTTTGTTCCGTATGGGATTCGTATTTGACGTCATTGCGTCGTAATATTTTTTCCACAAAACTCTTTCAATGCCTCGTTCCTGCAATTGCTCGGTCAAAAGTGATTCTTAAAAACTGCCCTTTGAAGTTAGCAATGCCCCATTGATCCATCGGCTATAGAATTGTGGTAATGGAAGCAATGAACACTGCTTTTATTTATTTCTTTCAAAACTTATAGTCAAAGATCGACTGGAACAACTTATTTTGTAGTATTTAAGGATTATTTGATAAAAACTATAAGAAAAAAAATTTACAATATTTTCTCTTCGTCCCTTTACAAAGAGTCATGTCCGAATGGTTGAGTAAACAAAGCGGTGTTTCAACGAAAAACTTCCGAATCCCTTACATTAAATTCAAGAACTAAATATTAACGAAAGTGGCGAACAAATTACTTCCGAAAATTTAATTCACAATCTTATCTTAAGCTAACGAAATAATTTGAAAAATCCATTCCCAATTTCATCATCATCATTTGCCAGCCACAAGGCTCTCACTCGCTGAGGGCATTGGCCTTACCCAAACTCTCGCATGATAGTCGAGGCCAAAGGAACCTGAGTTTCACACGTGACGTGAGGGCTCTCCTTTCGTGTCCGTACCGTGGGGAACCCGAGCCGTCTTGGTATGCGGTTTTTTATAAAGAATTTCCTTCTCTTGGCCATTGCTGGCATTGGACGTACATCTTCTACCATGTTGGTATCGGATTTTACCCGTCGACTGTGTCCAGGCAAGTAGGAGGGGGTTTGTCTCGGTATTCGTTTGTTCTCTTCTCTAAGGCGTTATCTGCTTATAACGAGTCACGAGTGACAAGTATGACGACCACGCACACCTATATAGATATACACAGGCACACATATGCACATCTGCCCAAAACGAGTCTCAAGTAGCCGGTCGCAAGTGATTATTAGCCCTGTCGAGCAATAGCAATCCTTTCATCATGGGAAAGACCTCCTCAGAGAGAAGCAAGAGGTAGAAAGTATCGAGACTAGACCAATTATTGGTCAACAGATTAGGGTTTTCCTTCCCAGGGTACACTGGCTCTGTGGTGAGAAATCCGTTAGAGACCAGATTTATTTATGCACACAAGGATATGTGTACACCAACATGTACATATTTTTGTACTGTTTTGTTGAGTATTTATCAAAGTTGAATTGGTCTCTAGTCAATTGTATGCAGGGTTATGTTGACTGTGATGACTAAATGTAATGAGATGCTGACCATCAATTTTAATGGTATGGTAGATAGTTGTATTTCATTTCTGATAAATTCAACTTGGTGGCTACACCCCCCCCCCCCTCCCCCGGTAGGGTTTGGGAGGTGATAAATTTTATGTGTAATTATTTATTATGCACTTTTGGAAAAGTGATATATCTTTAGATCAAAGCTTGTATATTGAAAGGTCGTATTAGGATTGAAATTCAATCACGTTTTCTGTGACGTGTTAAAACACATTGTTTGTGTGATTTGTATCACGTTGAGTCGGAGTCTATTGCGTTGTGCTTTTAATATGTGTCCGGCTTTGTGGGGTCCGCCGGAAACGTAATACGACACGTATTTATTGGTGTGGGTTGTACATGACCTCACGCGAACAAAGAGGATTGAAACGCACTACGTGCGAAATGTATTGAGCGCTTTTGCACATCTCGAATGTACCTGAAAGTGGGCGATGGGCGTTGACGGGCCGTTGCAGCGGATCGCCAGCACCCCGCCCTGGGCTGTGGCCTGAAAATTAGGTCAATGTTGTTTAATGATTTATGGCTGCAGGGTTGCAGGGTGTCCCGGATGTAGGTCGCGCAGGGATCCGGCAACAATGGCGAGCAGCCATTTCGCGGAACTGCATGCGTGTGTATGTGGGCGAAAATCAATTTCAGCTGAAACCCGCACGAGCGCGACCCACGTCCCGCGCCCCATCAACACAACGATGAGGGCTCACGCAGCGGCGACGTAACAGGTGGTGAGGAGACGAGCTTTGCGACGCATTATCGTCGGAGCCGGTGCAGTCGCTTTTGTCGTTCTGGAATTGTTGCAGGCCGTGTATGTGTGCGTGATATTCCCGGGGCAAACAAAGCTCAACAAGTGCGCTGGCGGGTGCGCGCATCACCTCTCGGCGTTGGCCTCGTCATCCCCCTCGCCTCCCCGGCGGCGTCCCCCTCCCCCCGGCGGCTGCAGCTGCTCTCCGAAGTGCACGAAACAAAGGCAATGGCGCCCGGGGCCGATTATGCAACCTGAATCCGATCCCAGCTCACGATACGACCCACAATGGACGTGGGCACGTCTATTTCTTGAAAGGTCGCTTTAACACATTGGACAGATGATATCATTCGCCGCAAAGTGCATTTTCTAAGAATAAAACGGATTTCATCATTTAAGTATAGGGTCTACCGGAATGTTCTATCCTTCCGGTTACAAGTTTCAACAAGTATGACCATATTCATTTGACGCATATTTGGTTCTCTCTTTTTATCTTTTATAGTTCGAAAAATTTCGAGTAAAATCCTTTTTTGACATCATCGAATATTGCAGAAAGGTTAAATTCAGCTCAACAAACAATTACAGACCATATTCGGAAACTAGGATTGATGTGGAAATATTCGAGATGGGTGCCACATAAGTTAAGTGAGAAGAATTTGAATGAGTGCATCATATGCACATCTCTGCTGGCACGAAACAAAATCGAACCATTCTTGGAGCGGATGACAACTAGGGATGAAAAGTGGATTACCTATGAAAACGTCGTAAGGAGAAGAGCATATTGTGAATCCGGAAAACCTGTCTCCTCTAATGAATAAGAGAATGTTGTGTATATGGTGGGATATTCGAGAACCAATACATTTTGAACTGTTGAAACCGAACGAAAAGCTAAATTCCGAGAGATACTGTCAACAATTAGTTAAATTAAAAACACCCTCCAAGAAAAGAGGCCAGCGATGTTCAATAGAAAGGATATTATACTGCTTCATGATAATGCTAAGCCACATACTTCTTTGGGGGCTCGTCAGACATTCGCAGAGCTAGGCTGGGAAATTCTGTCGCATCCACCATACTTCCCGGATCTAGCACCCTCCGAGTATCACTTGTTTCTGTCCTTACAAATTTTTTTGAGGGCAAAAAATTCAAAAACAAAAAAGATATCAGACAAGCACTAATTCAATTTTTCGCCTCTAGGGATAAGGCATTTTTTAAAAATGGGATATACAAATTGCCATCACGATGGCAAGGAGTCATAATTAATGATGGAAATTATATTATTCAAGGTATGAAAAATTTATGGTAGACCTAATATAAGTTTTCTCATAAAAGGACAACGATGTAGAATACGCGGCACGGTTCTCAGCATTCACTCAGTCTTATATTATGATAATTTTTGCTCAAAGCCGATTTATTGGTTTGAAAATTTTCTATTTTAATATTAATACGTTACCTACTGGGCGAATCGCGATTAAACATGGATGGACGGGGCGTATTCGCACACCATAATGCTCCACAAAAATCGTGTAAATCGAAGCAGTAATATAACAATAAAAAATATAAAATATGCGGATTTTTTGTTATTCCTACGAAATTTTTATTATATTATATCAGATATATCAGTCACATTCGCCAAAATTTATTGATATATCGTTTATACAACAACAAAAAAATCATAACTCTTTTATTAATTAAGATATTGCGCCGCAAATTTAATTACTTGAACTTCAGCATTTACTGGATAGTAAATGCATAAAAATATGTATATCTTATAGCAGGGCCGCGAAACTTTTATGAAGCTCGCCGGTTTGAACATGGTCTTTATATATTTATGTGTTTGAAATTTTAAGATCATAAGCCATGGGGACAGGCAATAATTTTCATTAGCCACAAACAGCTGTTTTTATAGCTCCGAGTGTTACGTCATATATAAAAGAGATCAATTCCGAATCGTGCACGAATTTATTCATCGTACGAATGCATCGGTACGAATTTATTCATCAAAAATAATCCCAAGTATCCTACAGATAAGTAAAGAAAATATTTCCACACCAAAGCGCATAGTACCAGCTGACGAAAAAACTAAATAAAAAAAATATTAAATGGTGTTCATTTTGCAGTAAATATGTGATACTTCAGGCATTTCGCGAGAAGAAACGAAAGCGTGGAGAAGCTCGTCGTGCTGGGAAACGTACAAGGATGCAGGGGAGGGGGCAGGGCCCCCCCCGCTGGAGCGACCAAGTGAAAACCGCCACGGGCTCCACCGTAGTAGCTGCGATGCGAGATGCGGAGGACAGATAATCCTGGAGAGCCAACTCAGACATGAGGGTGCCGACTAAAGAATAATTAAACATTAAACAATTGCCGGTAAGGGTCGGCAATTTCTAAACCCACTCCATGTAAATGAGCCATAAAATATTTCGAATAAATAGCTTTATATGCACTTGGCGCATCTGTCCAAAATCTCCTCAAGGTCTGATATTTTTTGTATTGCCACAACTATCAAATACAGTCAGCCCTAAATTGCTTCTATTTACAAAATGCTAATATTTTCGAGGTTAAATTACATATTTCGTAAACATATAATACATCGTCGAGCGAAATAAAGGTCCACGCTCCTTCGTTGACAAGGCATTTTGTAGAAAATAGTGATTGAGAGGAAACGTTACAGGTGGGCTGACTGTATTTAACCAAAAAAATATTTGAAAAACAAAACGTTGTAAAAATTACAGACGATCAAACGCGTATTGTCGGCTAGCGTGTGATATGCGCGCCCCGTACATACGCAAAGACGCTTTTGACATGAAATCCACGTCTCCCCGTAGTTAAACCGGCACGACACTTGTTCAATGTGTCTCATCAAATTAATTTTGATTTATTGGTGATAGTAAATATATGGTTTACACTTCTTGTAGAAAATATTGTCTACTTAATGATCCTCTGACTGATAATGTTGTAGACATTTCAGCTAAAAGATCGAAGATATAACTAAGAAATCGGGACCACTTTATAGAAAACCTACGTAATAGAAATCAAAGGTATAGGAAGAGATCTTGAGATCTTAAGACATCTTCGAGAGTCAGTCATATTTTTTGTTTCCCAGTTCTACAGACAGTTCCCAGTTCTGATAGAAATGTTCTGCGCCATGAATAAAAATGGAGAATACCAAACTCTGACACCTAGCGTTTTTTTGTCTTTTTGGGGTGAGTCAGAGATTCAGATATTATTTAACTACCAAGAAATTTTCTATATATATTGTAGGATAGAACCAGGTGGAAGATCTAAAAAAATGTCTTATTTTTAAACTGTCGTTGACATCTTATTTTACAATTACAATTAATGTTCTGTAGAATCATTGGTCCCAATCCTCCATGACCAGTAATAGGAACTATATTCTTAATTTATTACTTCTTTTTCATGTAGTCTGCACACATTACATTAGAAACAAGGCTATCAATAAATTTATTACATAAATTCCTCATCCAATTCATGGACTCTTGATGTGGTTTCACAATATTTCCAGGCTCATTTTAAAATATAAAATGATAATTTATTAAAATTAATTACATTCCATATTAAAATGAATGTTTACAATATTACCCGTAGATCGTCTTTTCATCCATACCAGACGTACAGGGGCGCTAATTGAAGTTCTGCACACAGACGCCGGATACTGTCGGTGCGCTACTGCCTCCATATAACTATAGCCTGAAATAATGGTTGCTAATCTAATCCATATTTGCGCTTCTTAGCATTACCCTCGTCCAATTGTGAACTGAGTTTAAAGTACTCTGCTCTTAATTTTCGGATCATTCCGGGGTTCGTGCCGAACTCATTTCTAGCACTCTTTCATTTTGCACTGAACCTGTCTGGAGATCAAAATGTCTATTTAATCAAATGTTAATTAAAAACCTAAAAGCATCCTGAGAAAATTGCTACGGCTTGTTTTCAAGTTAGAACTTATTTTTTAAGCCGAGATAATACGAATGATATTCGAACGTATACTATGTTTTTCTTCCAATTTCGGTTCCAGATAATAGAGTAGCAGAAATTTGCATGTGCACGTGTCCGGCTCAATACATAATGCATATTGATTTGCATAAATCAATTCGGAATATGTTATACAGTGGAACCGCATCGCATCGGCTTCATCATAATTTTAGTATTTGATGTTACGATTCGAAAATTTTTACAGAGGGTCATCACAATCATTGTGATACATTTTTTTATGAATATTTTATCTGCTAACGTTTTCTGCAGTTGCATGTATTAGTAATGCCTTGTCGAGCATTATTGATTGCCCACTTTCTATTGGAAAACGACTGGGACTTACAGTACAATTTTAATATAAATTGCAGGGTATTGCTGTTGTATAGATTTTTTTTTCAGCCACTCGTTCGTCGTTCGTACGAACGTTTTAATAGAATAATAAAACAGCGGTGATATTTACTACAACTTATGATTTGGTCGTTGAACTCCCAGCTTGTATTATGGCTAGTGCTATTGATAATTGTTTCGGCTTCGTCGGAGTCCAATAAATCTCTTATTACGTCTGAAGTTTCTTCAAGTGTCAATTTGCTTTGTACCAGTGTTGAGTTGCTCCGTGTAACGCAGACATTATCATATTTTTTCGGAATTTAATAAAATCGTCTACTTCCGCGGAAGGCATTTCATAAAGACTTGAACGGTGTCGTAGTTTAGTTTTTTAATAATTTTCATAGTTTTCTCAAGCTAACGCGCTTTTTACACTTCACATTCTCGAATATGTTTTTTATATGTTACTAATTACTAGATAGAGTGAAACTCTGTTTTGGCATTATTGGAAAATTTTTTGCTTAATTTCCCTCCATGACAAGTTTTACCCTTAAAAGCGAATATCTTCGAGGGAAGATTATTGAAAAACAGTCCTGCGCATTTATTTAAATATGTTTAAAAAAATATTAGGATTTTAAATATATTATGAGTTAAAAACGTAAATGCAGGTACTGAATGTACTAAAATAAAACGGGACCGTAAAAATTGAACGCAAATAGCGTGAAAACGTGAAATCCGGGCACGTAAAAACGGGGTTTCGTTGTATGTGTTTTGTATATAAAGCTGTCGCATCGTCCTATAGGTTTGATTTTGTCAGTGTTGATTTAATTCACGTATAATCCCCGCTCCAGGTAATTGATAGTAAATATAATCAGCTTTAACAATAGAGTCAGGTCTCGACTTATGACGGGTTCCGTTATGTCAAAATAAAGGTCGAAACGTTCATAAGTCGAATTTTATACAAATAGTAACAAACAGTAATAATTACAGTACACCTCCTATAGCGTTTCCTGCTTTATCACCATTTTGTATAATGAGCTCGACAGTCCCTTCTATAGTGCTTCATTCTAAAGCGTAGTTTTCTGCAAAACCCTAAACTTTCATGCTTAATTTACATAGTACATATACAGTTAAACCCCCGCTAACACTAAAATCGGGACCGTGTAATTTGGATTCGTATAATTGGGGGAGTGCAGCCGTCCGACTGTGTGCGTATAACCTGGCACGTGTTGAATACACAGACGCTAGCCAACGTTTGACTGTATGTAAATGCGACCGCGCAATTGGGGGCGAATATTTCAACTCAGCGCGTAATTCGGAGTAGTGTAATTGGGGGTTCCACTGCATAAGCAAAAAAATCTCGATGCATAGGGATATCATTGTTTTTTTTTCTTTATAAATTGAATAATATATAGACAGACAAGTGTTGGCTGAATGAGTTAGCGTTCCTTTTAAGGCCTATCGGTGTCTTCGTCCATATTTTCTATTTTTAATTATATTACTGTTCTAGACAACAACTGAAATATATAATATTTTTTTTGAGGTTCCACGAAATTATCTAGTTATTTAAAATCGTTTCATTTTTTTGTGTAACTCTTTCTTCGTCCGTTACGGCGGCTTGAAAACAACCGCGTCATCCGAAGGGGGTCTATCGGGGACCCCAAGCATTTCAAGTCAAGATATGCGAGCGAAAATAAACATCGCGCCCGTGGCTACAGAAGCGAATATTGTTGTTTTTATATTTTTTTCGCAATTGCAAACAATAAAAGACAACAATTATTTATAATATGTATTCTTTAGAATTTTTCAGACAAATACAAAAGTTTGTGACTTCTAGGATTTATATTAAAAGAGTTATTCGAGAAAAATCAAAAATTTTGGGTCCTCAATAGACCCATCGGCACGGCTAGGATAAATTATTTTTCTTAATCTAGAAAATACAAAATACAAGATCCGTGGACTGAGAAGTGGAGAAGGAAGATGACAAGTCTACGCCATCTGTGTCAGGATGTACAACGACATCGTAAACAAGTTGAAACTGGCATTGAAGATAATTCAAAGAATTGGGAAGCAGTCGGAGGGTTCAGATTATGAAGCGGACTTCAAATGTCCAGCAATTCTGATTTGAAGTTTTAGAGTGATTGAAAATAAATCCGCAGGAAGAACATAGCCTCCATTGTCAACCCTGCTATAGTGCTTTATGCTATATACCTCCTAGAGTGCTTCCTTAACACCAAAACTCTTCTATAGGGCGGTTTTTATATAGTGTGATATCTAATTCGGTGCTATATGAGGGTTGATTTTACGTGTTCCGACAAGATTTTGCACTAATACATACGGCTAGAAACAAAATATAAGTCGTTCGAATATTTTTTTGAGTGTCTGACTTCAGATGGGTCAAAAATATTTATTTTTTTGTTTATGAAATCGCTTTTATCAATCGTCGAAGCACTTCTGGAATGCATTTTTTGGTATGGCGTTAAGTTTCTTTAGCGATTTTGTTATTATCTGCTCAATGTTAGTAGAAAGTCGTCCTTACGCGTTTTATTTTCGTCGTCGAGAATATAAAAAAGCCGCAGGGGATCATGTCCGGCGAACATGGAGGCCAGTGCATTATGAAAACATGGTTTTTGGCTAAGAATTATTGCCACAATCTGCATTTTTAGTTGAAATTCGTCGAAAGCATGATTTTTTTCCACAATTAACTATAGAGTAAGCTTCTACTAATATAATAAAAAACAATGGCGTACATTTTTATCAAACCTTGTACATGTAATGCAATAAATTATATTAAAATTATATTGTAAATTGAGAGACCTAGCCATTTCAATAGAAACCAGGTAATCAATAACGCTCGACAGGCCGTCCCTAGAACGTATATATATGTAGTATGATAACAGACGTATTCTCGACTGATTGCACCAATTTCATGAAAAAAATGCTTAGATATAATCATAGTGAAACTATACACATCCTGTGTGTAATTTTCGCGTGAAAATCAGCGGACATAAATAAAAAAAAATGCTGAAAATAACATGATCGCCACGTCTAACGGCGACAAATATACGAACGATGCAATTTTGATCTGAAAAATGATATATACATTAGCTATCTTATTTGAATCTATGTAAAATAAGCATCATAGCGTCTAACACGTGCACATATTATTTTGTACGTGTCTATAACTGTATTTAGTGACCCCGCCGTGACTGATGTGATGTAGACTCGTGTCTGTTGTCTGTTCTGACACACCCTTCTCCAACTCGCAGACACTTTATTGCCATTTAAATTACCTGAAAAAATCTTATAATATTTGCGAAGAAGTTTCTGAACCCATCCCCGTTCAATTGAATTATAGTCGTGAGCTTGTACTTAAAGTTGACCGCTATAAAGAATGTCTCCCAGGACATGACCCTAATACTCGACTTAGTAATGGACGACAATTACGACTTAAAATTAACGATACTGGTGATATCTGATAAAAAAATATATAGCGGCGTGCACAAAATGTATAACAGTCAGTTAATCTCACTTAAATAGGACACATCGGGTCCAAAAATGTCGTCCTAATTAAACAACTGGCCCAAATAGGCGAGGTTTAGGGTAAAATTGTAAAAATGATATTCATTTCTTTAGCTTGTAAAATTCGAAATAAATTAGATCCATTATTTGCTATCTGTTGCTTGGAATTTGGACCAAATAACCGGAGTTCTCAATAAGCCGGCGTCCTAATTAAGCGGAATCAACTGTATAACCAATTCTGTTCTTATATGGTTTATACAACGATAGAAAAGGGATGAAAAAATCAACTTTAAATAATCGTTTATTAACTACATTTGCGAAAAAAAAATTAAAACAAGAATATTCGCTTCTGTTGCAACGGGCGCGTTGTTTTCTCTCGCCTGCATCCGGTAAGTATGAGTGACACGTGCTGCGAGAGCTCAGTCGGCGGCGAGAGCTCAATCTGGGGCGTGA
Source organism: Philopotamus ludificatus (assembly GCA_022495035.1). Classification (NCBI taxonomy): domain Eukaryota; kingdom Metazoa; phylum Arthropoda; class Insecta; order Trichoptera; family Philopotamidae; genus Philopotamus; species Philopotamus ludificatus. The sequence continues at coordinate 12,940 of JAGXCT010035683.1, read as the reverse complement.
CATCGCGATTAAAAAATCCAAAATATCGACCAACTTATGAAGCATATTTTTTTTTAACTGATGCAATTTATGAATAACTATTTGTATTCTTATAATAATCCAGTTTTAATAAAAATGTCAAAATATTGATAAAAAATTGAAAATTGATGAGCGAGAAAGGTCATTGATGAGCGAATGCGAGAGAGGGATTTTGGCACACGTCGATCTATACCAGGGAGCGCTATAGGAGGGTTGATTGTATAATGAAAAAATTATATATATGTGAACCAATTCCCAATTTTAGTATTATCAATTGCATGAAACCAAAGCAATGAGTTTAAAACGTTTATAAAAAAAAATACGACATTATGCTTATATTTATTAAAAAATAATGTTTGGTATTTAGGTTTTCATCATAATTATCGTATTTCACGATGAAGGCAATAGTTTTTCTCTCTTCGCAATCTAAAGGCTCGTTCAAAATTTGAGATAGTGACAATAAAATGTTTTTTTTTAATTATTTAAAATCTTCGACAACCTAATATGTACGAAGTTTAATAAAAAAAAAATCAATCTACAGAGCACTTCAGGATTGTAACTTTCGGTATGACGCTTTCAGTGATTGCCTTTATCTCCTCAATGTTGGATTAACGTTCCGATGCATCAAAACAATGTTTTTTCCAAAACTTATTTCCACATTTTCATCATTTACAAGTAAAAAATCGTCGAATACATCGAAATATTTTCAACGGCGTACAATAAATTAAGTATTCAATACGCCTACCAATGCCCAGATACGTCATGGACAAACGCAACAACATTGTGACAATTCGACTTATACAGCCTGCGAAATTAAATAAAATCACATATGTTTTATGAAACCTCCCTTGTATGTAATCGAATTTTGCTAGTTATTCCTGAACGATAGAGTCATGCATAATAAATGCACCTATTCCCCGGTGTATGCGGTAGATAGGTTCGAGCAAATTACCCTGTAATTCGGACCTAATAATGCATAGGTAAAAAGAGGGGGACATTCATAAAAATATTTATTGAAATTATTAATCAACAAAAATTACCGTCCGTTCCTCTCTTCTAAATATCTAAAAGTCATCGGTGCCACTATTAATTCCATTTTTTGATAGAATAGAAAGATATATTGTATCGATCTCTATTTGAATGTGACGCGAATAAGGTGGTAACTAACATTTTTGTGAAATAACATGTTATGTGGTTATATCGTTCTTCTCTTTATAAAAATATTCCTAATCTTTTTCGTTTTTCCTGGTAAGTTAACGTAACTGTTGATTTTTTGCGCGCGCTCAGTGGAATAACGTGGTTTCATATGTCCTCTCTGCTAGTATTTATATAAGAGTTGTGGATTAACGCTGTAAATGCATTCGCTGATCACGTTATTCCACATTTTCATGTTTTTACATTTTTTAATAATGAATTAAGTGCAAGAAAATGATATGTAATTATAAAAAGTACAATTAACTCTCCTGTAGCGCTGAGATATGGATCGCACTATTCTATAGCGCGATACCCGCCTTATAGAAGACTAGGCATCCATACAAAATTCGGAGTTAGGTTTTTTTTAATTGTTTATTGTAAATTGAACCCAATCAAAACATAAAACATCGTTCCATTCACATATTTTAAATGACATTGTTATATTTTTAGTTTATTAACGTGCGCTTGTTATACTTTGCGATCAACCAAAGTTTCATTTATGAAATATGTAATTTCTACTGTAGAGATAATTTAAAATGGAAGTATTTTATCCATCATCCTTCACGATCTTTTGTTATATGAACTCCTTTGAAATAAGAACATATCTGCATATAGAGGAGTGTGTCTGGGATTTATAAGGGTGTCTTTTACACGCGTTCAGATGACTTGTTGCAGGTCTACATGTAATATACGCGGTCATACGATTCAGAGTCAATACTTATTTATTTCCCAATGGAGTAGTGACCTGTGTAATCAAACCCCGGCGACAGTTTGAGAAGCTGGTCGGGATGCAGTGGTGTGCGGCGCATCAGACGTGGATGCGCCGCGGCCAGGGGACCTCAACACATATCGACGCCGTACGAGAGAGCGTCGTTGTGTTCACGTGTACAGAGAGGCGCAATTGCGTCGGTAGACGGCGGCTGTTGCCAGGGGCAACGTCTGGCCGAGGGGAAGGCACCCAGTGGCGTCCCTACGCCAAGAGATATGCTAAAACACATTAGCATCATGATACAATCGTCTAAAAAAATGCATCGATGACGTGAGAATGCATCAGACACAGTATTTGTTTGTTGTTGTCGTAAAATACATGCGGACATTGTATTCAGTTATTCCGGGGATTTGTGATTTATTCGAATGTAGGTCACTGTATTGATTGCATCACGTTTCGAATGTATCAGAGCTCAAATTAGAATTTATGTGACAATCGACAGTAGCGTAACTTGTGATGATCCATCTCAATAATATTTTTAAAAATAATAAGGTGTATGCTGCACTAGATGCTGCATTTCTAGGCGATAATTATGAATAGGGACGTGGGTGCAACGTCTGCAATCTGGATCTCGCTTAATTTTCAATTTAAAATGAGTCGATCGATCAAATCCAATTGGCGTACAAATACTGCAGATGATACTCATTTTTATAAAATATATTTATCTGAGTTCTGAATCGTTCCAGGGAAATATTATACAAGAAACGGCATTTATATTATACGTGTTTTTATTTTGTTTTTGTATCGATGAGGCAACATATCGACAGAATATACAGTATCAAAACAAACTCTGATCTAGAAAATCTAATAATTGTGATTCTGCACGTACCAGTGACTAAGATGGACGAGCCATCTAGAACGAATGGAGAAGAATCGCATCCAAAAGCCACCGAGTCGAAGAGACTACAATGGAACCAAGAGAATACGTGATTAGCGTAGACTGATACCGAATAGGATGCCAGTTTTTTGGAAGATACTCATTGAAAAAAATATGAAAAATAATCATTCATTCATGATTGATCAACCGGCTGATTCCCCATAAATGTTATTTGCGTGGTCCAATGTCTTTCAAAATTAAAGAAGATCGTCTTTATAGCACCAACCAATCAGTCACTACCTTTAAACATATTTATTTGAATATTTTCTTTACCGAGTACTCCATATGTCCTCTCCCATTTTGGATGTAGGCGATCTACCTCTATGTAGTCTACTTTGTATGTTTCTACTTTGGATGTAGGGTCCTTGTCTTTTCTCCATAAATAAGTTGAATCTGGACCAATTCTGGAGCTCCCGACCCGTGCCAGTTGCGATTGTTACGGAGTCATGAACACTACTTTCTTCCTAGCCACCGTTTAACTTCCACTTTTCTTTCATGTTGCCCTGGGGAAGGCGATAATTTGGTCCTCGAATAATGTGTCCAAAGTACTCTATATATAGAATAAAAGCGTATATAGAATATACGATATAAGAACTATTGTATTTGAATAGTATAGTGGTACGAGCCATTTAAACAAAGTGGAAGCCGAATGGTGGTCGGGGAGAAAGAAACAAAGGATATCCAGTAGATCACGGATACAGTACGCGAAGAGGAAGATAAATGATCGTGATGTGTAAAATTCACTCTTTGTTATCCGATAATAGTGATTTATACAAAAAAAAAATGAGAATGTGTGGAACAAAATATATTTATTTTTACGTTCGACGCTGGGAATTAGATCTAAATGTCAGATTGAATTATCGCGGTGTACGCATAATGGTGTTTCAGTAGTGTATAGTGTTTTGTTCAGTCGCGCACGCGACCTGTTGCTGAAAGTGTGGAAAAGAATTCGGCGGCACTGGCGAGTCGGGAGACGTGGGGAGGCGCGTGGGGCGGCTGTGGAGGGCCCCAGACGTCGCGGGGGCCCGGCAGTGGCGGAGCGAGAGCCAGGGCTGCCGGTCGTCGAGAAGGACACCGTCTCCGAATGGCTGACAGCTGTCAACCGAGCCCCTGGCGGGGCCCGCCGCGCCTCTCGCTCGCCGCCAGCTTTTCCAACCTCAACGTGAACGCCATCGAATTCGTTCCCGGGTGCTCCGGAGGGTACACCCGCGCAATGCCCTATCTCGCACCCCGCGTGTCAAATTACGAGATAGCATGCACCACGGTTAGCCCTCCCTCCACTGGGCCATCCAATGTCACTCCGGATAACTGGGAAACAGTTGCCGACGAACCACCGGCCGTGCCACACCCAGACGTAGACATGGAAGCCGAACCATCTGGAGCCGTGAAGAAGACTAAGAAGAAACCTTTGCTGGTCGAAGACACCAAGTCACTCAAAGACCATGTGAACGTCGTATTCATCGGACATGTTGATGCTGGAAAATCCACAATAGGCGGACAAATAATGTCCCTCACCGGCATGGTTGACAAGAGGACCCTCGAGAAGTATGAGCGGGAAGCTAAAGAAAAATCCAGGGAATCCTGGTATCTCTCCTGGACTCTGGACACCAATCAAGAGGAACGCGACAAGGGGAAAACTGTGGAAGTCGGACGAGCTCACTTCGAAACTGAAAAGAAACACTTCACCATCCTGGACGCCCCCGGCCACAAGAGCTTCGTACCAAACATGATCGGTGGAGCCGCGCAAGCTGACGTGGCCGTTCTCGTCCTATCGGCTCGCAAGGGAGAATTCGAAACCGGCTTCGATCGCGGAGGGCAAACCAGGGAGCACGCCATGCTGGCCAAAACAGCCGGAGTCAGATATCTCATCGTCGTCGTGAACAAGATGGACGACTCCACCGTCGAATGGGACGAGGATCGCTACAACGAATGCCGGGACAATATCCTCCCGTATTTACGTAAACTCGGATTCAATCTCTACAAAGATCTGGTGTTCCTTCCATGCTCGGGACAGACCGGACAGGGGATAAAGAATCGTGTCGAGTTCACAATTTGCCCGTGGTACCGCGGCCCGTCTCTCATCGAGTTCATGGATAGCCTTGAATCGTTTGAACGTAGAACCGACGAACCGTTCATGATGCCCATCATCGACCGTTACAAGGATATGGGAACGGTCGTTATGGGAAAAGTTGTGGCTGGATGCGCACGCAAAGGTCAACTGCTGTTGCTGATGCCGAATCGGATGCAAGTCGTCGTCGATCAGCTGTGGACGGACGACAATGAAGTTACAACCGTTCAGTGCGGAGAGAATGTCAAGATTAAACTGAAAGGCGTCGAGGAGGAAGATATATCGCCGGGCTTTGTTCTATCCGATCCGTATCAGCCAGTCTCGACGGGCAGGGTATTCGACGCTCAACTTGTGTTACTGGAGCACAAGTCGATTGTGTGCGCTGGGTATTCCGCCGTCATGCATATCCACTGCGCCGCCGAGGAGGTAACAGTCAAATCGTTGATTTGTCTAGTCGACAAGAAGACGGGGGAGAAGTCCAAGACAAGACCTCGTTTCGTCAAACAAGATCAAATCTCCATCATGAGAGTCGAGTGTTCCGGCGTCATCTGCTTGGAATTGTATAAGATATTCCAGCACATGGGGAGATTCACGCTGCGCGATGAAAACAAGACGATTGCCATCGGAAAGGTTCTGAAAATCATCGAATAAGTAGTATACTCGTACATTTTATCCAGGATATTGTATTTATTTGATACTTACCGCAGCGACATATAAGTACGTACACATATAACATGACATTTCATATTTTCTTTGCGTTGTAGGAAATAGTTCCATAAAGGAAATCACGGAATTAGTATGAGCCAATTATTAAATATTCATGTCTTTGTATCACTCTAGATTGTGAAAATATTCTCTCTTCATATAATAATCTTCTTTAACATTTTAATAATACTATCTAAATGCATCATAATGCATTAGGTTTAATTGTAAAATGCGTACTGGGCCAGTGAAATGAAGACTTGAATACCAATCTTTGTTCAATGTGGCTTTAATTGTAAAGGATATCTTAACGAGTAAGATATTTTGGAATTCCCCCTTTTTGGATCCTATAAATATATATAAGCTATATATTTATTTTGTTTGTTTTATATTGTTATAATACTATTGCAATCTTTCGGTCTGTAATTTTAAATTCGTCCAGGACACTTATCTGCGGAGAAGGTAAAAAGATGTAAGACTAAATTGTGATTGTTAAGAATGAAATTCTCTCAGGTGATGGTAGCGTAAGTTAAGGCGGGCGGGGTAATGCGAAGTATTTTTAAATATATTTACAATGTTGAAGCGAATGTTAAAAATGGCTGTTCGAGCTGTGATATAAAACGAGAGAGAGAGAGAGAGAGAAAGAGGTGTTACCAAAGGATATATATTGAGTAAATATTTATGTAAAAAAGTCAAGGTGCTGCGACCAAATTTTATTATTTTTTAATAAAACATGTAATTGTTAACGGTTCTTTAAAATTTCTTATATAAAATAACGTGCTTGCCACTCGCTAATTATTTTCTCGATCCATGCGTACTTTTGTTAAATCGTATAATCTACAAACGTCAATCACTTCATTGAATATCGCCAATTTTCATCCAAGTACTTAATTATTTTATTATTCCAATTCGAAATTGAAGACTGATATATTCTATGGCGCCATAAATCGAAATTAATTTTATTTTTAATATAAAAACATTGTAGTCTGATAATGTTATATAACCGTTAATCACAGTAATTTAAAAATGGCACCAAATATTAATACTTTTGATGAGTTTTACATCAACGACTGGTCCAGTGCGAATTCATATAATGTATTAGCCGTGGAGCTTCTTATCAATAATTATATACATAATATTAATACGATAATTTTAACTTAAAAAGTAGTCATTGTATCGAATTTATTATTCGTCGTTTTGAATGATAGGAAGATCATTTTTTGACAATGTTCATTCCACTTATATTGTATAAGATTATGGCAGTTTTTGTCGCAACGCCAACATATATGTAATCATTATGTGTGTTGAATCAAAATAAAGTATTATACCCAGTAAATATCCTCTATTAAATAAAATCACATCATTTCCTATACTCCTGATAATAAATAAAATTTATGACGAGCAATGCCGATTAAAAAATTGCTTTTATAATAAATGTGCAGCGAAATTTTACAGATTTTCTTCGTTATTTCTAAAAAAAATCATTGGAATAAAAATATTTTCTTGCTTTTCTTACAAAAAATATAATTAATCCTTTAAACATTATTAATTTAAATCAGAATTGCATTAACGCGAGTACGCCAGATGCATGGAACGAGTCGATAAGATAATATTCACAGGTAAATATATTATATTAAATATGCAGCAATATTTGCCATTTTATTTCCATATGAATGCAGTATATGTGCGAATTTATTTAGATGAAGTATTGATTTTGTCTGTATCGAATATATAACCGATTAATAATGCATTCGAATGAATCGGAATATCCCATTCGCCGTGAATAATTCAATTAAAATATATTGAATATATCAAGCCTTTCAAAACGGTTTTATGATCAATTTAACCTAAAAATATAATAATTCGACGGTGCTGTCCGATGATAAATCCATCCGAATGCACAGGGCTTGCGAAAATCTCTCATCACCGATGTTTTCAATCAGATATCGTACACGGTTTTGACATTGTGTTTTTGGATTTAAAGGTTATCTGATCTGGATTGAAATATGCCAATCATTTATCATCGTTTTGATTTAATATATATTAATCTCGAGTTCTTTGTTTTCATAAGACAGCGTTTTCAGCTGTCTTTTCATTAGTAATGTTTTCTGAGGTTAGAAATTCTCGCAAGTCCCTTCTATATTCTCCGTAAAATTTATCTGATGAAATCGAATCAATTTTGATTGAAGCACAGCTCCTAAAAAATAATAAAAATATTAAGAAATGTTTGTTTAATAAAAATATAATGTGTACCGTTTATAATTTCAGATTCCGAGAAGAGATGTGTCAAGTCGATCGTTCGGAAATTGATTTAGAGGTGAAACCTTGCAAATTTGAATTAAAAATTGAAGCTCTGATTTTAAAAAGATCATTCTTAATTGAAAAATATATTCCGTCACTAATTTTAAGCGTTAATTTGGTTATTATAAATTTATAAATGAGTATGTATATTTTTTTAAAGCATTATAAGCTATTGTATAAAATTTATATTATGAATCGGCTCTGTCACCCTATCCCATTCATTCGACATAACCACAAAATTCGTAATACGTATATCAATCATTTATATCCATTGAATGTATTCTCTAATACTATTATTAAAATTGTTTTAAATGTCACTATTCGATCATACATCCGTTTGTTCAATGAAAATCATGTATGTACATATATATGAGTCTTAAATAAAATCGAGACTGAAATTTATTACATGTATGAATATTTTATCGACGTATTTTAATGAAATAAACGTAAAATTATAAAGATAATAGTGTATTATTATAATATAAGGAATATGACGTTAACGGCGAGATTTATTCATGAATTGCATCTATTTATCATATCAAAGGATTGTGTTTCATCTTATATAACGAAATAAAACATGAAGTATCAAAAAAAAATATTTATTATCATTTACAGTAAATTACTTTTATACAATGACTGAATATTGAATTAATAATAAACCGGCAGCGGTTATTACATGTCGATTATTTAGCATTTAATTTTAATTAACATCTATGTAATTCATAATAATATTACGAATAAACTTAAACAAACTAAAATACAATAAAATCATTAACATTGTATTATTTTCACTGTCAAGTCTTTTTGGGGAATGGAGAAAGAGAGATTATGTTTAAACTGTTAAGGCGGAGGCGACGGGGGCAACCGTCGCAATTGAAATTGTTGGAGGGGCGAAGTGGAGCGCATCGGACTTCTCGGCGCCTGAAACAGAAACAATTATAAATATAAAAATCACAAAGATCAATTATACGTAAAATACAAGAAATAATAAAAAAAATAATTGGAATTTATAAATTTCTCGTATTGAATATGTCATATTGTCATAATTAATGTTTTGTCATGTTGGTACACCTGTCGCGGACGTTTATTGATGTTGGTGGCCATTTTGAATGCTTTATTGTACGCCGCTGAAAATGGAAAATGCGGAAATATTTTTTGGCAAAAAACCAATGTTATAATGCCCCAGTCTCCGTATTCAACAGGAGTAACCTATTACACTTTTACCCAGTGGCGGATTTCCCCGTAGGCGCATATGGTGCCTGGGGCCTCAAAGTTCAGCTCCCAAAACGTTTCATTCTTGTTATTTGAATAATTTTTCATAACAAAAATAATAGATAATTTAACAATAATTTAATTGATAAATGAATAACGCCAGCTATGGCATATTTTACAGGTGGCTACCCTAACTGTCATATTTCGAACCAATGTGCACTTGTTCACCTTAAGGCAAAATGATGAGATAGGGCCCCCTGAATTTTTCTAAAAATAATAAATATTTGTAACATCAAGACCGCTAACATTGATCATCGAGAAGCTAAGAAAAGAATAAAGAGAAAAAGGGTAAAAATATTTTTTGGGGGGAAAAATTTCATTTATAAAATTGAATTGTGCATGGGGCCAAATCCGCCACTGCTCCTTTTTGCCGAAGATGAAAAAAAAACATGAAAGGGAGACATTTTGCCAACATTACAGATTTATAGACAGAATCTCTCGAGAACACTGGCATAAAGGTATGCTGTAGCTGATATTGATTACTCAAAAGAGGACTACAAAATTAATATAGATGAATAAATACAAATTTTCGAGAAAAACGAATATTCTGCATATTTTTTTTAATCAAACCTCGTAATTTATAATCAATTAACTTACATTCGATATCCACTTGTGTTTTAATATATCCTGCATTGATATTCGTTGAAAAGGAACTGATAATAGTAGATTTTGTATTAAATCTAGAGCATTTTCCGATACGCCCTCAAAATGTTGAGCCGGAAAACAGAAATCGCACTTCACGATGTTGGTTGTCGTTTCCTCTACGGAATCGTCTAAGAACGGCGATACCTAAAATAACGTCACATTAATAACACAGTTCGTTTGATATTAAAATATTAAAATAATATAATAAAAATCACTGACCCCGCTGAGAAATACGTAGAGCAGTACTCCGAGTCCCCACGAATCGGTGTACGGTCCTCTGGGTCGACCTAAAACGCTCTCCGGAGCGGCGAATTCAAGTAGCGCAGGAGCTGGCGGCAATACCACATTTGAAATATTCGATCCCGCCGCGCATCCTAAGTCGATGAGCTTAATCTGAGTCGGACCATCGTTCGGTGGAATGTCCAGCATTACATTTTCGGGCTAAATCAAAAAATCATAATTAATCGACACATAAAATATATATTTAGAATTAATCGTAAATAAAAATAGTCGTACTTTAATATCTAAATGTGCGATATTGTTTTTATGCAACCAGTCGAGCGCGGATACGATCTGTTTAATATACTCGGCGATTATCGCTTCGTTGTATTCTTTTTGTTCTATTACGTACGGCAATAGGTGAGTGCCGCGAACTCTGAAATTTAAATAAATCATTATTATATTTATTGCGTTTATTTAAATTTTTTATTACTAATAATTTATTTATAACATATTTTAAATCACAAATAATTTTGCATGTAACGAAAAATATATGACAGTTGAAAAGCACAATGGTTCTGAATCGTTCTTTTAAACATTCCGATTGTTGACACTTTAATATCCTGATTATTGTTCAATCAGATCCAGAAGTATTTCGTATTATATTATCCCACTAAATCGAAGGATGACATATTTTGAGGTTAGACTAGACTTGGATATCTATTGCCGTGAAAACCATTGTTTTCCTTCAATTTTTACTCTTCAATCACCAAATGGTGTAAAAATACCGTTTTTATCCTCATTGTCAATCTGTTTGTGTAAAATTCATATGTTAAAATTCAAATCCTTTCCGAAATTCTGTGAATGGTAGTTTCGGATAATCAAAAAATCTCCTCTGTTAGCCGATCAATTGAATAGAAAGGATTATTTAATTTATTAATAAAATTAAGATGTCCAGTTCGTACTTATTACTGTTTTTGTTACTTAATACGTCATAAATATATTATTTTGCCGAAGTTGTCGAGTTTTATCACGAGAAGTGTAGTGACGGATGAGTTAAATCTAACCGCAAAACTTAACAATAATATTTTTTGAATAACCTAATATTATTACTAAGGCTGATTCATTTTCACAAGACTACTGTATAAGAATACGATAGCCCTAAAAACCCACAATTGATTAGTTACAAGAACACATAAATTTAGCTAGGTTATGTATTAATAAATTTATTCTAAAATTATATTAATTCAGCTTAGTTTCAGTTACGAGATGTTTCCGACTAAGTTTTTAATTAATTAACATAATATCAATGATCAAATCAATCGTAATTTGATGAAATCATACTTACAGCTCCATTACGATAGTATCTGTAAAAGGAGTAGGTGCATTTCTAAATATGGCTAAAGCTCTCAGTAAGCCGGGATGCTGAGTCGAAGACAGCAGTCTATATTCACGTTGAGCGTGATCGCCGCTAGTAAGCTTCGACGATATCTGTTTAAGAGCCACTCGCTGATCCGTTACTCTATCTCGCGCCACATGAACGACAGACGTTCGCCCTCTTCCGATTTCGTGCATTTCTTCATATCTAAAATATTGATTAACATCGTTAGAATACGAAAAATAATAAATATGCATTATTTATAATTTACCGTCTCAGTAATTGTTGCTGCTCCCACAGACATTCAGCGTTTAATTCTGGAATATTCGCCGACGTGTTCGGATATAAGACGCCTTGCGTCACCATTGTCTTTTCACTATTTTCTATATGTAGTATGCATGACGTTTGAACGGAGCCGAGTTCGTTCGATAGAGAGCATGAATACGTGCCGGCGTCGCTCTGCTTGCAATGCTTGATGACGAGCCTCGCCAAACCGTCCTTTGTCAACATCAATGAGTGACGTTCGCTCGGACGCAGCAGCCTCGTGTCCGGATTCGTTTTTTTCCACAGTGCCGACGAGTGTCGTGCTCCGCGTTGCAACATACATTCCAAGACTGCCGTTCCTCCTTGTGATATCGTTAAATCGGCTAATCTCTCGCACAACTCTGGTGCACAAACCTCGGTTATAACGCCATCGCCGGGTGTACTATCGGCAATTTTTTTCATCGTAAAACTTGGTTTTCTGAACCGAAAACCCCAAGGTCTTCTGGGACTAGTCACGCCCTGTTCAAGCGTTTCACCGTGCTGTTGATTCAATCAATAAAACAATTAATAATACGGCATTTTAAATATATATCCAACACAGATAATGTACAATATACGAAAAGTATTTATATTAAATACCTGCTAATCCTCGTGCTATTATATTATTAGCTATGTAGCGTTCCAGTGCGCAATGTTAAATAACAGGAAAGATCAAATAATAGCTATACAATAAATAATAAATACAGAATAACGCTCCAGATCAGTGACGAATCGATGATATTCCCATTACATATTAATATTAATAAATAAAATCGATAAAACAAATCACACTCGTATCGTTATCGCAAGATATTAGAATTGATTCCATAAAAATTGAATGCATAGATCGTGATCAATTCTTTCACCGAATATTAATAGAAAAATTAGTTACATGCCAAATATCAAGTCTATTATTGTAAATGTGTTAGTAAGAATCTACTCAACGGTACTGTTATGTTCGTATTGTGTTTTCATGTAAAATATTCAGAAAAAATTTAACAATAATACGGAATCTTTGAATTTTAGAGACAAACTAAACGAAGCTACCAATTTAAATAACTGATAATTTACTTTTTATACTCTAATATTACATACTTAACCTTCAACGAGATCATATCGGCCAGCTCGTGCAGCAATATATCCATATTTATGTCGTAGATATTTTTTTTGTTATTAAATAAGAAATTTTTTTTT
>JAGXCT010035682.1:4681-21205 GCA_022495035.1 Philopotamus ludificatus | reverse complement strand
AATCAGGTTCCATTATATGGGCGCCTTATGACTCCTCGAATTCCCTCAGATTAGAGAAGATGCAGAAGAAATTTCTTAGATATCTCTTTATAAGGGAGTTTGGATTCTACCCAAGTTTATACCCCAGTGCATGGGTACTGGGCTGCCTGGGGATGTAACTCTCAAGAAAAGATGGTCAATAATACTAGGCAAAGGACTTCTTCTTGGGCTCCACCTCACTACCATCGAGATCGTTCGCGTGTCTTTTTCTTCGGCCAAATGTGAGGACAGATGCTTTCAGAAACTCTCCGATAACTAGAGCTATTACTCTACTTAACCACTTGGCCGACTATTCTATCTAGCTGTGGGTCCACCACACCGTGGTGCTAGATGTGAGTACAGGGTGGGAGTCGTCGGTGGCCACCCTAGAGCAAACTGGCTGTGGGATGGTGCCATGCCAGGCTGGCCACTTCGGCTTACCCTCTGGAAACTAACTTCGACGAGGATCAATTGCAATTGTTGACAGCATGGCAACGGCGGCCCACGTTTGAATGCCCTTAACATTAGAGTAAGGGATGAAGTGTGCAGAAGTGGCAAACCTGCATAATTCTGTCCATTTGAATCGATCCCTCATTCCGTTAAATCAACGCTCCTGACCTTGCAGGGTCCTCCTTTCCCCTGTCTCACCAAGTCGGCCCCTGCCGATGGGGTGAGTTTGGTGTGTCCTAAGGTAGAGCCCCTCTCACTGCCCGACTATTCTTTTTCCTGTTGTTTAATTTTATATATGTTTTTAATGTTTTTTGCGTGATCGGCGACTTGGGTTAATCTGTAATACCAATCACGTATTGATTTTTAATGAAATAAATAAATAAAAATCATGATTTATCTTGATCAGTTTTGCATTGTCTGAAGCTTTAGATCAAAACTATTACGCTATATATTAATTAAAGTTTGGACTATATGTATGAAAGAAATTATTATGTAATAATTATCTGTGATACATAGAAGTGTCTTTGTTTTTTCATCGATACTGTAATTAATATTTTTTTCCGTTAACTCTCTGAATCTTTCAAACAGAATATTGTATCGCAACTAATATGTCTTTTGAATTATAGATTTGTAAAAAGTTATACAGTGAACCCCCGGTTTTACGGTTACGTTTACGTGTACGGTTAGATAACAAACTTTTAAAAATTTTATTTTTTAATTTAGATAATCACGCAAATCAGTTTACAAGGTTTACACAGCTTTTTCAATCTTATAAATTGATAAGAAAGTCTCGTCTTGTACGTTTTCAATGCTAGCAAAATAGCTTTTAAGACCCTCGATGTGCCTCATAGCATCTTCTTTTGTTGGATACATTTTGTTGGATGTTGGATAATTGAATACATTATTACCTCTTCTTCCTCAGATAATTTTTCGTCGAATAAGTATTACGTAGATGTGACTGCATCTCAAATATACACCTTAATTTTTTTAGGATCTTCTCCTCGTTCCTATTTTAATAACAATATTTGTACCAGATTTTTGCAGTAGTGATGTTTATAGGCACAGATTATTCCGAAATCAAATGGCTGCAACTTCACTAGTACAGTTGGGGGAAAGATGCTAATTTTATATTACTCAAAATTAGTTAGATAAGCAGGGCATTTATCTAAAAATAAGATATGTTTTCTTTTCTTTGCTCCCTTCAAAGCATCTAAGCTTAAAAGTAGTTCATCATTTATATTATATTCATCAAATTATTCATAAAATATAATTTTATATTCATAAAAAATAAAAAACCGTAATAGCGGTTACTAAATGTACTAAAATAAAACGGGACTGTAAAAATTGATCGTAAATAGCGGAAAAACGTGAATTCCGTGAACGTAAAAACGTGGTTTCGCTGTATTATATCTTATCAAACATTTATTGATATATTTTTATATTTAATTTATTTTATTAAGAGTATAATCAAAAATTATTAGCGTTTAAATGGAGCTTTTAATCCAGATAATAAATAGAAAATGGTTATTCTATTTAAACCATGAACTAATTGTTAATGAATTTGGTTATTAATTTCCGTATCACGTAACTAATACGTTTTAGACGTTTAATCGACGGGATAATATTCTGCACGGCTAATCCGTGAACCGTATAATCAAGAGTTAATCCTTATTATGATAATAATGATTAAAAAAATATGATTAAATCCTAAACGATAATATTAACATACCTTCTAATAATATATTCCAGTTTAGATGATGTTACATTTTTTAAACGTTTGATGATTTTTAAAAACAATTTATTTCAATTTATACCAGTTTATAATTAAGAAATCATTTAAAATTGTATTATGAATATTAAAAATACTCTCTCTCTCTCGCTTTTAAACGTATGATAAATACGGAGATTAAATTAATTTATCATGACAATATGATATAAATTCGTGATTATGCAATCTGCGCTGATTATTAATGCGATTATTATTGCAAGAGAATACTTTACTGCAGTCTGCATCGCCATAACCTAGCGCAACATTTCGATACAATGCCAAATTATCCCCGTATTAATTTTCGATATATCCAGCTCGTTGATAGATCCGAAAACTATTAAGAGCCATTACGGCCAAATTGCGCGCAAGATTATTAACGAAAGAATAATAATAAAAAAAAAACTATTTCGGTTATGGCATACGAGGTAATAAGACCGTTTTTTTCGGCCATGGCTGACCCAATTTTTTTCGCACACACACTCGCAAGGGTCACACTGAATGAGTTAACGCCGGTTGAATGGCAGATAAGAAAGGGTAACCAGTGTAACGAGAGTGACTCCGAGCACTGTCACTTTCAGTGGGGATAACTACTTGCAGAACTCTTCCTACGGAGGTTAACCATCTCGGACACTCAGTCGCACACCGTTAACCGACAAAAGCGGACACGGACTTTCACGGACACATATCGGTCGCAATTCAATAGAAATATATTTATATAAAATAATATCAAAATGTTAATTCAAAGACTGTTGATGACATAAAACGTGTGCATATTTTTTACGCATATTTGATTCAGAGTGCGATTTATTAGTGTGTGCATTTGTTTGCATTTCGAGTGTTATTTTTTGTAGTGTTATAATATATTAAATCGAGATGATTACCAGGTGAGAATTATTATGACTGAAACGTTCTATTGAAACGAAGAGTGTTTGTTTTCCATTGTCGACGATGGCAAAAAACAGGTTTCGCGTAAGAGTGATTTGTTGCACTTTTCACTGCCGGTCGTGATATCTTCCGACGCTCCTTCCTGTTGCGGAAAATCGAGAGCAATATATATTAATATATTAAATATATATAAAATATAAAATTAGCGATTTCGTGTGCACTTCCTCGACGTCTTTCGATTTAATGTGTTCTTAATTAAAATCGCTCTTTTCAAATGAGTTCCTCGATGCGAAAATTCAATTAAAACTGACATTTTGAATTTAATTAAATCAATTTTCAACGCGATTCTCTCTGCATTATATCGAATTTTCCTTGAATGCAAAGTGTTACGTGCGAGATTAATGCATTACGCCAAGGTCCGCGAGACCAGTTCCGGGATCCGATTAATTTTATTTATATAGTCCAATTGGATTCGGATTGAGAAACGAGCATCCGAATGGCGATCGAGTGAAAATGCGTTTCCATTCAATGCAAATCGGGCGTGTATTTGCATATTTTTTACGTGCTCGCATTAGATATTACGTGATGTGGGTCATGTTTTTAGAGAATCGAATCGAAAATTAATAATTTTTAATCATCAAATGCATTGGATAACATCGTGTCGAAATATTTATGCACGATATGCGGCGTGAGCAAACATGTCATTCGTTTCATAATGACAATGGCGACCAAAAAAATATGTCAAACAAACGTGTTTTGGCACTTTTACGTATATCAATGCACGAGTTCGTGAATGCAAAATTAAGCGCTAACGTGTCGCATAATATAAATTGTATTCAGCGGCTGAAAAATATCGCGTAATTAAAAATAAAATGATGAATTGTTCGAGTCACAGGTTAAACGACGTACACACACGAATCGCATTAGTATGATAAAATCTCTTAATAATTTTTAGCGCATTATCGCCGACGGTGTTTAACGAATGCATCAGAAAAAAATCGCATTTCGACAGTCGTTACGTGATGATATTTTACGACAATCGGGGTCACCGTATCATTGTTATGAAAAAATTGACATTTTTTATTCGCAAATTAATTATTTATTCAGGCTGTACGCGTTATATAATCGTGAATATGCGATTTTATATCGGACACATCCGCTATTTAATTGTTTAATATTTATTTGCAGACAAATGTTGTTGGCGATCTTCGCAGTTCTGACCGCGAGCACGTTCGCACAATACTCTCCTGTATCGAGCATAGGAGATGACAACGATTGTGCCCTGTATCTGACTGGACCGGGACGATCCAGCGCCTACGATTACAATTTAAATCTCCTCCGCGGATCATTGTAAGTATTACACTGATTTATTTAACAAAGAGAAATTGATTAATCAATTTTCTTCGTGCAATTATAATAATTTTCGGTGATCAATCACTGGGCTCTGTAAATGTTTATTCCCTTCGTGTTTTTTTGTTGTTGTTGTGGAATTAATTATATTACACGGTATCATACGGCACCGGATCGTGTTTACACTTATCTATATATAATTATAAATTAATCAACCTTTACATGGATATTACCATTAGTATGAAAATATTTTAGCCCATTAGAAAGCCGAAGCGAGATGTGTTTTACATAACGCTCATTACATTCCACGACGTTACAAGCAGAATTCGCTATAAAGTCGTTTATTTAAAGTTATATCTTGTCGAACATGTGCGATTCTGAACGCATATGGTGTTGAGGAAACCGAGTTTGGATCAAGAACAGAGTTTGAATAAATGATTGGGTTTCGTTCATCGCGCGTTGAAATCTCTCGACGTCTCGCCGTACAATCGAACGTCTACGTATGATTTTATTTTATTTTATTATTTCTGCAGGATAATAAAATACGTTGTGATGCGATAATATTAAAGATTAAATTTATAATGCATTGAAAATCTAGAATAAAGGATTTTCTTTAAATAAATATTTTTAATTTTTTTTTCTCATGTTACTGCTTTAATATCAAAGCACAAATTATTCACAACTCTTACTTAGTTTTATGTGATCGTTGCAAAAATTCTTTAATACTTCTATTAAAAATAGTATTTTTATTATGCTCGAATTAAAAACATTTTTTTAAACGGTTTTAAAATAATACGGTTGACTGATGTTAAATATTATGAAGTGTTTAGCGGTGTTAGATAATTATTAATATAATTTATATTAATATAAAAATATTATAGAATAATTAATGCAGTGTTTAGTATATTTAAATCATTATTCGATAAAGCTTTTTCTAATAAAATATTTTTTTTAATTATACCAAGTGAAAAAAAATCAATATTATAATAAAAAACTCATTTATATATCCACTCAACTCTTTTACACGGTTTAGAAATAACACGGTTTACTCAAAATAACAAATACTAAATATTTATTCCAACATGATACTTAAAAATAAAATTTACTGGCGTTCATTGGCGAAAAATAACATAATTTTATTTCACACAGAATAAAAAATAATTTATGAATTAATGGCGCAAGGGTTTTCAATTTTCTAAGAGTATAGAAAATCATTTTTTAGCTTATGATCTCGGGCTAGGTCGGGCCATAATATTGCAACGAGACTTCCAACAGATTTCCTAATAATAAGTTTAACAACACTGAGCTTTATTTAATTCTTACGCATTAGACGTGTCGTTATTATTTTAATTAAATTAAATACATATCTATGAGTAATTTTCACAGTTTGTATAAATTATTTATTAGTTTTTTCATATTTTTTACACAGTTTTTAAAGGGACGTATATACCGTGTAATAAGAGAGTCGAGTGTACAATTAGATATGAAAGTCGTGGAATAGATGAATAAAAACACAGAGGTGAAAAAGAACTATAATAGGATTTTTACATATTTTTTACACGGTTTTCTATCGCACAATGTTGTTTTTTTTAATATCACGGTTTTTGTAAATTATAGAATTAATTTTAATTCTAATTTAAGCGTTGTTGGATGATTTTTTTTGGCTTTTAACAATCGTTTTTGAATGAAAATCCTAATAAATACATTTTCTAGCTTTTCCGATAGTTCTAATTGCTCGATTTAGATTTTTTTTAATACAAAACGAAGACGAGCTGATTCTGACTGAAAACTATTGTTTTCACCATGTAGATTTTATGCTATTCCTATCTCTTCTAATGATCAGAGTGATTTCGTTCGATCAGATGGAGTTATTAATAAGTTTTTCTTCAGATTTTCTTCGTTTTTTTTTTTAATTTCATTTTAAATAATTCATTATTTAAGCATAACGTTTCATGATTATTTTAGCATAAATATATTGATTGATTTCAATGCATATTTCGAATTGTTGACCTCGGCGTTACGTTACATTGATCGATATATAACCGACCTTGTTTACGAAGACGATCCTCTTAACATATGAATATTCATTTATCAAGCGCGGTACGTTATTGATTTGCAGAATAAATTGGCTGCACGCCGGCTGAATTATTTTTCATTCAACATTTTAACAAAATTATGCCACTCGCGATTTTTTTTCGCATTAATTAAATCAAATTTGCACATCGCCGTGCATTATCATCGTGACGCAGCGTTCGCGTAATGCTATATGCAATCAATTATTTATTGATTTCTATTATTATCATTAGAGAAGAATAAAAAAAAATCAATTGATTGACATTTAAAGTTTTCATAATAAAATTACTATATATTATGCTTAACGACGGAACAAAAAAAAATATCGATCGCAAACAATTTGTTTAAGAGCCGCAATAAATTTCAACGCTCCATACCGAGCCGATTATTTGCATATATTATGATTCCATAATTCAAAAGTGGCCATTGACCCAAATTGCGTTCGACGTACGTATCGGCTAGCTTTGCATAATTTTAGATAATATATAATATTTTTTGCGAAAGTTTTAACAATATGTTAGCACTTGAACTTTGCGTCATCGTCGTCACCTTGCGGAGAAAATTGGTGCAATAATGCATTCAAGATGGAGAATGTGATTCTATCACATTCTCTCCGCCGTATATGTCCGTTTCCGCTATCACTTTATTAGCACAACTCGAATCTCTTCCACTTACGTAAAACATGCGTTGCAGTGATATAAATCTTTCTTTTTTTTGACATATAAATCTTCGATAACGCGTATGCTTAGCCACGATGGATTAGCATTAGCGTAATTAATAATTAATCAATGGAATCGAAAATTGAGTGCAATTAAATTAAATGAGAACACACATGCGAATTGCGTAAGTGCCACTGCTGGCTTACACAATGACGATGATGATGATGCCGCCAGCATCTTTTCTTAAGTTTCATTGTGAATCGTATTTCCTGTCGTAACATCTAAGAAATGTTCATCGTTTCTTGGGAAATTATTGCAAATAAATCGTATTAATGACACGGAAAAATCGATAATTAATTTAAATCTAGACTAATCATCTGATTTTATATATTAAGAATTATTTCCTGCAACATTTTCGACGATTCCGTTCGTTTAATCATTGTATAATCTAATGATTTTGATATAAAAAAATCATAATACAACATCAATCATCAATGCAGCGGCGAAAATACACAATTATATTATTTTGCTAATTAGAAATTGTTTTTAATTAGACGGCTTGTGTGAAAATTTTCGTTAAAAAATTGCTTTTATCTTACGCCTAATTGAAATAATTAGAAAGAAAATATTCATGCGTAGATTATTCGCGCAACCTTGATTAACCTTGGTGTGATGTCGATTTTTTTTTATGCTCATCACGAATTGACAAATTTTCGTGGTTGCACAATTTTTTTTTGGCACATTAAAATATATGACGGCGTGCGTTATTGTTTAATTATACGTCGACGAAAGTAAAAGTGACGTTTTCATTCGGCCGACCGCAGATGAATGGCTAGATAATAACAGTAATTTGTTGTTTTTTTTTCTTCGTCTTCTTCTTCTTGTTCTTCGACGGCAAACACTTACGACAACCTTGAATCGATTCTTCTGAGTCGACGTCGTTTTTTCGGTCGGCGTTTGCGATTTAAACGTGTCATTGTCGCAACCATTGACGCCGGCATCAAAATATTATGCGAAATTTACATCGCCTCTCGATTGTTTACGAAAACATGTGTGTAATAAATCATCTCGGACGATCTTGAGGCTGTGGCGCTGTTTTATTGTCGTTGAACTTAACCTTGAAGACGTAGCGTTGATTGATCGTCTTCTAAAAATATGACGTTCTATTTATATTATTTAAATCATCGCTAGTAAAACCTCGCGTTTGTGAAGGAATCTGCTGAAAGTATAATCAAATAATAAATATTTCATAGCGATATGCAGACAAAATATCTAAATATTCATCTAGTTTCAATAAAAGATAAGAATGCGAATGGAATTTGCTGTGATATAATGTTTTAGTGTCTGGAAAATTAACTTGTGAACGATGTAGTAGATCACAAGTAAACGTTTAAGATAAAAAAAGAACGAAGAAATGAATAAAAAATATTAATAGATGATGGTGATGAAAGTATTTGTGGAAAAAAATGTTGAATAAATCAATCTTCAAAGCGCGATGATCAGATAATAATGAGTTGGAGAGGAAATTGAATGAAAAACGCGTATTAGAATTGAGTATTCAGAGATAAATCAACTTATTTGACAGTCCTTGTATGTTAAATAAAATAAAAAAAATGTTAACAAAAGGAAGCAAAGAATTTCACTTATGTATCCTTATGGCTATTTAAATTTTCGTAACAAAAAATATCATAACGCTTGAATTTTTTGCTAGTCAATGATGCAATGATCGTTTTGTCAACAACAAAAAAATATGAATAAATTCGACATCAGAAAATTTAGTAATTTTAAGGCGATGAACTGAAGTATCGTCGTTATATCTGTAAAGTATATAAATAATTTGTGGAAAAAATCTTAAGATAAAAATAAACTAAGCGAAATAGGATGAAATAAATTATAAAAAAAATATATTGATAGATTCCTGATGTTTTTGACTGTTAAATAGAATTAAATAATCGAAGTTTAGTTTTTTTTGATTAAAATACATATGTAGTAATAATATTGCGTATAATTTATTTATTAGCTATTCATTATTACCTTTTTTACACGATTTTCTATCCCACGATTTTTTTAAAATTATCACTGTTTTTATTTAATTTTTCTATGAATTCTATCATTTTACACGGTTATTCATGACACGTATCTATCGTGTAAAAAAATAATACAAAATTCAAACAGTTAAGCTACAGAGAATTGATAGATCTTGAGGGATAAGATTTGCTGAGGAATAAAAAGTAAAACAATGGATTAAAAATTAGAGAGTAGAGTGAAGTTTATTAAAAAAAATCAAATGCATTTGAAAGAACAAACATTCTATTTCTTCGTTGTCCTTTTAGATATTGTGAAAGTTGGTTGTATTCATTTTTATTGCTTCTTCATTGAAAGCGCAAAGAGATGATGAGTTCGTGACGTATTGTAACTCTCGAATTTTCCTTATCTGATCGATAAATTGCAAAGCATTTTACGAAACCGGTACATAAATAAAAAAAATGATGATAATAAAAATAATGATAAATAAAATGTATATTAAAAACAGCCTTAAATAAATATAATAACGTTATATTTTATTATTTTTTTATATTTAAGAATAAGGAAAAAATCGCTATCATATACAGAAGCTGAGGCATCTAAACAGTGTCATTTTCGCTCATAACTTGACACCTTTTTGATTGCCAATAATACTGTATGCATCCAATATGGCTACTAATGTCAAGATACGTCCGAGATAAGTGCACCAACACAATAAAAATCTATATAATAATAAAACAATATTACAATTGTGCTAATTAAAATATTATTTAAAAAATTATCGCATTTTGACAGTTCGACATTGCCATACGTCAAACACAATTAAATTTAAATTGGCTCTCGATATTTAACAATACGGCTGCGGGCGCAATAACCATATTCTGCACATTTCGAATACGTAATTAAAAAAAAAATCGACGTGCCAAAACAGGTTTAATTGGCACATATGCACATTTTTTTGCGGCCAAAAACGCAGTAATTACCGCCGAATTTCTTTCGTGCGACGATCGTGCGAAAAACTTGTTGAAACAATTTCGACAGTGACAGTGACCCAGTGAATGTCACTGTCGCATGTCGTCGCTCATATTATACATATATATATTTAATTTATTTGCAATAAGAACGATGTAACATGCCGGAACAATGTGTAATGAGTTTTTCCGGCGAGCCGTCTAACAATGGCAAGCAGACGTACCCTTTGTGTATGCACGAGATAATTTATTTAGCGAAAATTTTCCGGTGAAAGTTGCGGTGCGAACAGTATTTTTGCATAGATTGATGCGATTTTCGTTGGCACGAACTATTACAATAAGTTGCTCATATAATATATATTAACATGCAGAGAAAGGATCCAGTGATCCTATCTCCAAAAGCCTTATTCGGCCTTTCTTATTATTTCAAATGTTCTGATCCTTTTTAACCGCCTCATCGTACTCAAGTTTTTCCATTCCTGTGATGCCAGTTTATTGGGATGATTTTTTAGATGATATAGAATAGTGTAGGACTCGAGTTGTTTTATGAGGTCGAGTCATAAATAACTTAAAAAATGATGGTTTGGACTGAAGAAAAGTATTGAATTGCTCGTCAATAATAAAAGTTTTTCCATTCTAAAAAAATCTGTAAGGTAGTTCGTAGAAGCAAGATCAAAACAGCTCCAGAGTTGAGCTCCAGAATTATTAATTTAGTCATTTTTGCCGTTTGTTGTCTGACGTTATAGTGTAACAGGATAACGCCTTTCCGATTGACGAGTCCAGGAGGCTTTTCCAGTAGTTTTTAATGAACTCTTTACAGCTAACTATGTCTGAATCCATTATTTTTATTTTTTTAATTCCATTATTCATCTCATTTTACAAAAAAATTAAGTACATCTTTATTATCAGCTTCCAGATAAAATTTTTAACGTCATTACGTTCTGAGATATTTTTATTACATTTTTTTCATGTTCTGAAGCAGATATTTTATTTAGAGGATGATACATCATAATATAATTTAAAATTAGCTTATTAATAAAACGACTTTAAGAGATGATTAAAAATCTTTCCTCTCAATGCAAAATTTTCTGCTGAATATTTTTTTGCGGTTTATTTTCTATATTATACATTAATTTTATTTGCAGTTTATTTTAGATAAAACCTATTATTAATTATATCAAAAAATATAAAAAACCAGCGTCATTAAATTTCGCGAATCGTTGCTACACGAGATGTATCTTGTTTATTCACGTCTTTGTTTCCATTATAATTTTTTCTGTTATATATTAATTAATCATTCATTAATAGATAAGTTTTTCTATATTCAGCGATCCTTAGAAGACATTTTTGCATTTTAATCTAATGAATGAACTTATAGAAAATTTTTCGATCGACAATGAGGTGAAAATATTTTTTCGACACCGAAAATTACTTATTAAATTAAAATATAATAAAGATGAAAATAAAACAAGTAATAAAATAATACAAAGAGAAAAAAATTGTCGGATAATTAGTTCAAGGTTGATTGACGTATTTTGATACTTTTTTTTATTTAATGCTGTTTTAATGGTTAGTTATATTAAGTTAAGAAAATTGAGGCTATTTAAACTTATACTTATATCAGAACCATTTACTGCAAGCTAGATAAATTAGGTTTGATTGCGTAAGTTCAATAAAAATATTCAAGCATTTTTTCATCATAACAATCTTAAATATTTAATTTTTAAAGAATAAAAGCTTCGTGGTAAATAACTGCTGTATTTTTAAAAATTTTCAGTTAAAATACTAAGAGTTTGGCTAATTGCTATCATTAAAATTAACGTTATATTAGAAACTCGCTATCGAATGCTATGAAAATCTATGATGCTTAACTTATTATATTACTAAAATCTTATTTGAGCCATGGCCCCCTTTTCAGACACAAAATTACAGAAGACCCCTGAAAACTTACCTTTTTTATATTAAATGAAACAAAAAAATATGGTGAACTTATTTTTATATAATTACTTATAGTGTTATAAATGAGATACGGCGATACTGAAATTGTTGAGTAATTAATATTTTTTAAATAATCCTAATGAGAAAGACGAATCTGATGTACTCTCACCAATATTTTCATATTTTTCAGTTTTTTATTTGAAATAAAACTTCATCAAAAAATATATTCAACTACGAGAGTTTTTTTTTCAATTAGAAAGGTGCAGAACTTTAATTGGCGCCTATTTATTCTCCCCCCCCCCCCCACCAGAAAAAAATATTGACAATATATTATTTAACAAAATCAAAAAAAGAGCAGAGCAGCGAAAAATTATATTTTTTATTATAAATACAGCGAAAGATTAATTGGATTAATCGGATTTTTTTTATCTATTTTTTTACACGGTGGATACGTTCCACAAAAAAACGTGTAAAAAGTGTATAAGTCCCCATAGTATGCATTGCGATGCCGATTATTCAAACAACGTGACGCAAAAACGCACGAAATTAAAAATATGAAATATAATTGTTTCTGGGCCACTCACTACTTCCGCTACGCCACTGCCTCTTTGACAGCCAACCTATTTCTGTGTGGAGAAGCAAACGATTGAAGTCTTCGTCGTATTCGATATAAAGATGTCCAAACAATCTGTCATAGAGTGCGTATTGCATTGAACGATGCAGGCGATCACCAAGATTTATTGCAATTAAATGTTGCCGAAGAATCACACAATGCACTGCTAATATATTTGGCAGCAACTTTTTCAACTGACATGATATTATTCAAAGCAATTTTCTTTTCTTAAAAAAACTCTCTCAATACATTTGCTTCGCAGGGCTTCCCTATTCCTCCCAGGGACAGAATTACCCCCATTGCTTCCTCCAAGGCCCCTCGGGGAGCCAGGTGATTCACTTTGTGAACCTATGGTCTAGATCAGGGATTCCCAATCTTTTTCGGTTTACGGCTCCCTTAAAACGTCAGATTTTTCCGCGGCTCCCTTAATACATTAGATTTTTTTTTTTATTTTTGACCTTCTTGAGAAATTGGAAAACTTACCGTTTTAAAAGCGATTACTCATTTAACAGCAAAAAATTTAAAACAGATACTATTTTCCTTGTCTAGATCCTTCTGTGGTTAGGTATATATGCAGTTTATACCTATGGTACCCCAGAGTTAATCGGATACAATACTGTTCTTTCTTTATTTTTCTTGACGCGGAAATTACTGTTTAATATATATGATTGTAATATTATATAAAAATGATGAGGAAGGTTTTTCTTAATTTTGTACGATAGTCAATCATGACAAACTCTGTTGAAGGCCGGGGTTATATCAAGAAATGCCGCAGATCAATACCTTTTTTTTTAGGTCGTCGAATTATATTATTTTTTATTAAAAATGGTCTCATTTTTATAAGGAAGAGTTTTTCCAAAAAAATTGCAAGCCTATTTGTCTATTTTTGGAATCAAAATTATCTCAGCTACTTTCCACTGATCCTTATAATATCCTAGTCTGAGTACAGCATTAAATATATATGTCATTAGCTGTATGCACTTTATTGGAACTTTCTTTGATAGCTTTCTAGTAATTAAGTCGTAACCTAGATCCTTTAATTTTATGATATACTTAATTATTAGTTTTTCGATATAAAATAACGAGTTTAAATTGCATTTTTCAGCAATTACGAAGGACAACACACATGCATCACGTACGATGCAGTCAATGCAGCCTACATCGACGCCAGAAAGAGAATCAGTAAGTGTTTTATTCGCATTATCGTAATCAATAAATATCATGGTTTACATATTGTGTTTTGAAATCAAACACTGGTCTTAATATGACAGTCACGTTTGCCGACTAAACTGCAAATGTTGCACAGCTGCTCCGATCAAATATCAATATCGTAAGATCTATAATAAATATAAATGTTGCATTATAAGAATAACGTCGAATATCTGATCTAGTTTTTTTTTGTGTTTAATCACAAAATAAATAAATGCATATATTGACGTTTGATCGGATCGATAATAAATGTGGCTAATATCTGTTTATATAAATACTTTTTTATGCACACCATTCATAAATCGAGCTGTTTATTTCGCAATTAATCGTGTGTTTACTACGAATCAGAATTGGATATCG
The DNA here is from genome assembly GCA_022495035.1 of Philopotamus ludificatus. NCBI lineage: Eukaryota > Metazoa > Arthropoda > Insecta > Trichoptera > Philopotamidae > Philopotamus > Philopotamus ludificatus. The sequence continues at coordinate 6,886 of JAGXCT010035682.1, read as the reverse complement.
AATTAGTCGTTCGTAATATCTCATGATTATTTATGAAAATCATTCCGATTAAATATTACACATGTATTTATTCAATATTTAAACACTTTGGCAATAACATTATGTCATATCGCATAATAAACATAATCGTAATGATTTCTAATTCGAAATTTGGCCTTTTTTCGATCGTAAATTTAATTTTGGGATGAAATATATATTTTTTTTAATTGCTTGTTATGTAAATTGGACCTTTTAATTGTGGTGTTTTAATGTAATTATTAATAATGATGTTTATGAGGTTTTATCATTGAAAATAATAGAGTAATAAAATTATAATAATCATCAATCACGAAACGTAAAAAACATTTTAGAATTTACATAGGATTTTAAAGGATTTTCATATTCCATGATATTTTTTAATATTACTATGCAGTTTTAGATCTATTTTAAATTATTGCTTCGTTTTTCGAAATTATCATAATCATTTTTATACGATTTTGGGTTTTGTATTTGATCACATCGTAATTTTTTTAAGAAAATGTATAATGCCAATATTTTTTTTAATAAAAGTGATTAAACCTACCTTTTGTATTTCATGTTTAATGCGATTTACAAAACCATAGAATGAATATTTTATAAATTATTCCAAAACTCCACTTCTTAGTTAATTTAGGTTTATTTACTTCTATAATTTTATACGATTTTATTTAATTTTAAATAATTAAATTTTCCGTTCTCCTACATTTTCATTAGAAATTATGATTTTTTTCGCATGGTTTATTAATACTTGAAGCTATTAAACAAAATTATATAAGGTCTCTAAGTATTTTCTTGATTTTTCTAAATTATCATAAATATTTTTACGTTTCGTAATTTTTTTTATAAAAATCGGTTAAATTTATTGCTGTGATTTTTTTGTTAACGTTTTCTTTATACATTTTTGTAGTCTATATATTTATTAGAATTTTCCTTCTCATAATAATGTGATTTTAGATTTATTTTAATTTTCCTCTATAAAATTTCTCAAAGATTTTCATATTCCAGGGATTTTTTTTAATGTAATGTAAGTTGGGGCCTATTTTAAATTATTGCTTAAAATATCATTAATATTTTTATCCAATTGCTAAAAAATCACTTATGAAATATAAATATAGTATTTATTAAATAAAGATATAGAAAAAATGCTGTATCTTTTGGGTAAAAAGGTACAATAATTTATAAGTAGCATTGTATTTTATTTATATTTTTTTGAGATGCTTCAAAAACGCAATTTAACATCTAATAATAGTAAATATATATTTTGATTCTATAATTCATACTATTTTTGATCTAAATAAAATTAAAAAAAATATTTCTACATAGATTTGATAATGAAATTCATAGATAATTCCATCATTAAAAAATGTCTAATATTTATTTGAATTTTTAGATGTTGCTACACCAAAAGGCGATTGGAAGACTGAAGACATAGCCAGCGTCGGCGAATTGATGCTGGACATATCAATAAATTTAGCGAGAACGTGAGTTATTTCTTATTATTTTTTTTGCTCATTTTTCTCGGCAACCTATCGAATTAAATCGAGCACTCGACTCTCTTGCGTATCACAACATCCGCCGTTGCAGAGGCACTTGTCTCATCGACCTTGTCGTATTTGCCTACCGATCCGGGCCTGTTGCAATGTCTTTGCCACGATGGAACTGAATAATTGCCGGCCGCCACGGATGGCGTTCAGACTTAATTTTAGTGAATGAACTGGGGCATGCTCGCGGACATACCTACCATTGCTGGACCTTGGATCACATCTCGCACATGCTGTACGAGCCTGCATATGCAACTCTACTTTCAAAATGTGTACCCAGTCGGTTATCCCTGAGTGCGAGACGTGATAAGACTCGAGAGTTGCGTGGGCACGACGCCGTGGCCGACACTTGTTCGAGGATCATCGTCGTTTAATTAGCGATGAGCATGTTAGAATTAATCCGCTCGTAGTTTACGACGATTCGAATGTTGTTCTCGGTCAGGATGATATATATCGACGGCATGTTTAGAATGTAGGCAACATGATGGTATCTGCGAGTGAACGCGAGCATGGCGTGGGCAATCGAACAATGGATGCTGACGGTGTTAAATACGCCGAAGATTTTTATACGTCAGATACATTAACAATTATATCACTAGAATTACAACATATTACTTGTTGAATATTTCATTCATGGGGAACGCTA
>JAGXCT010035681.1:0-32259 GCA_022495035.1 Philopotamus ludificatus | reverse complement strand
AACCCGCGTTAGTGCGGGAGCGGGTGTTTACCGCTTACGAAAATTTCCGCACTAATGCGGGACCGGGTCTCTGAGTTGCAATATCGAAATTATATGTATGTTATTTACAAGTCATAACAGTGGTTAGAGACTTATAGAACATACAAGTCTTATCCACGTTTAATACGGTTTCACCGCAGTAAGTCACCTTCACGACAATGTTTAGGAAAAAGAAGGTCAGATTCTTTATTGGTACTTGCCGCCTAACTCCTCTCCGCGATGATGTGCTATTAAAGCGAGTCTTAAATCTGTGGAACCAACCAACCATCTATAGAGACCAGGGATGCGTCGTCCATATGGCCAGATTGTGCGGTGCACACGGTCGCCGTAACATTGAGGTCTCAGAGATGCGATAAGAGAAGACAAATTTTAAAGATATTAAATGTTCACAATTCATTAAAATTTCTGATTTTTTTTTTATTGGCCTAATTAAAATTTTGCACACAGGCGCCGGACTGAGTCGGCACACAAAAAAGCCTCGATTTTTTACGAATACTTCAAAATATTGCATAATATTTTTCTTAATTCCTGAAAATTATTATGTCGTCGTTTAAATACTGCTATTTTATAACACGGAGTTGCTATAGCAAGATTATATTGTTTAACCCTATTTTTTAGCGTTATTTTTTTATTGTAACGCGTGAGAGTCGTACACGCATCTAAAGGGTTAAAAAATACATTTTTACAGTGATTTCTTAGATTCAAATACGTTTTTAAGCGCTGTTTAAGACTGCATAAATTTACTTTCCTAGCTATATTTGAAAATGACAAAAGCAGAGGTGGTCAACCTATGGCGTATGCGTCAAAAGTGGTGCATTTCAACTTGCTAGTCTAGTGCCATTGCATGGTAAAACAAGAGGATCAGATATATTTGAAAAAGAAAAATAAAAAAATAGATTATGGTAAACTCATCAGTGTGTGCACTGACGGAGCGCCGTCAATGATATAAGTCGCAGTGACAATTCAGAGAATATTATTTTTGAAAGAACCTTATTTTTGGTATGGTACGGACACTCTTGCCCGTATTAATTTTATTCCAACCGCGTACTCCGGATAGATCGATGTAAATATCGTTATTAATTTTGATTATAATTAACCCTTTTACTCCCGGCGGGCAAAAATATCGGAAGGGGAGTTTCAAATAAAATAAAATGGTACGATTTTAACTTCAACCTATCATTATTGTTTCAGGTACAAGAGTTACACGTATTTTTCATAAAATTATTTTAAATCGATACACATTGATACGTCCATCGTCTACATAAAAATCCAAGTTATTATTTATGATTTTCAGGACTATGCGATGTAAATCTCGAACGATAAACAAGTAAATCACGAAATCAGATTATCGAATGTACAAACTAAATACACTGTTGTCCTATAATCCGATTGTACTGTTTAACGAACCCTGACTCGCTTTAGAGGCGGTACTGAAAGCGCATAGCGGCTAAGCTGGCATTTTTACATTTTAATTTCGATGATTATTTTGTATTTTCGTGAGTTTTTCATCGAAATTGCTGCGATTTTACCCGGATTTTCGGCGGTTCGCGTCCGATTTCGCATTTCCAAATCGATATCCGTGATCGCGGGACACCCATACACACTTAATAATTTTTTATTATATAATAAATTAATACGAAATGTATTGGGGCGGACTCATGCGGGCGGACGCGTGGGCACGGCCGGCTCACAAATAATAGAAAGCAATTACGTTTATATTAATTGAATTTTAATTCAACTAAAGGAGTTTGTATCGAGTACATGTGGGTGCCGACGAAATACCATGTTGCAAGCAATTTATTGCGAGTGAACTGCAAATTACGTGATTGTCTACGGATAGTAGGTGAGGAATAAACAAAAAAAAAAAACAACGCCCAATTAATTAAAAACAAACTTGTCCCGACGTCCCGTAATCGAATGGTCACCGTGTTACGTACAAAAGCGTTCTAGCTAAAAAAATACTTTGTAATAGCTGTTAAAATAATTACAAAAAATACTTCTGGCAATCTAAATTGTCGATTCTCTGCAGTAGACAGTTGCATTATTAACACAAAGAGCTACGAGATACGCTACATTTTATGTTTTTAAATAATTGACAACAAGCAATTATGTGACCCTAAAAATAAGGAGACCGGTAGCAGGTAGTTTTACGGGATATCAAATACAGTAAACCCTCATATACTCCCGACATAGGGACCAAATACGCCATATAGAAGACTAGATACCCATACTAAATTTAGGGTTAGCTTATTTTAATCATATTCCATAAATTGAACAAAAATAATTATCTTTATTTTCAAAAAATGTTGCCTTTTGTAGAAAAAAAAACGGCGCTCTAAAAGGGCGCACTATATGAGGGACAGTTGCACACATTATAAAAAAACTATGTTATAGCATGAAGCGCTATAGGAGGATAGAATGTATACATATACGTTAATACCGAGATTTCGAATATAGACGCCTAAATTAACGCAAGGAAAATAATAAAATATCGCTGAGAGCGCATTATAGTAAATAATTTTATAATATAGTATTTATTGACTAAATACAGTCCTCCTATAACGTTTCCTGTAAATTGCTGTTTTCTATAAAATTCTAATATTTTTAAGGTAAATTTAGATATTATGTAAAACTATAATACATTGCCGAGCGAAATAACGTTCAATATTCTTTGGTTGACAAGGATATTTTGTAAAAAGCAGCGATATAGAGAGAACGTTATAGGAGGGCTGACTGTACTATTATTTCAATTTAAAAAAATATACTATCACAGAACTGCACAGTTTATTATATCGTATTTCGGCAGCTAGAGGGTTAGTGATCATTATTGCACTAGAGTCAACCCTCCTATAGCGCCGAGATAGGGACCACGCTATACAAATCCGTCCTCTGTTGTCTAAGCGTTTATACAAAATTTAGAGTTATTGTAATTTGTAAATTAAACGAAATAAATTTATAAAACATATTTCTATTCGCATATTTTAAATGTTTTTTTTTTATATTTTTAGTTTGTTCACAAGAGCTATATATTTTGATGCCAACTAAAGGGCATTGACCTTTATTAAAATATTATGCAAATATTATGCAAATATTCTATTATTAAAAATATGTATGAATATAAATAAATTAAATGTATATTCAGTGCTACGCCGCGCGGTGTAGAAGCAAGAGCGCTGTCTGCTCGTCAGCGCCACTAGCGTCGTGTATTGGATGGATGGGGTGCGGCAGCGGGGTGGAGCGGGGGGGGTCTTATCGCTAAGCGTTGTGTTGCGTTGCGAGCACCCTCAAATATTCTACCCACGGCAATGTATTACATATTTGATAAAACGGCCATCTAGAAAGAAACTCTATAGGAGGGATATGCCGCTCTATATCAGCGAGCGCTATAGGACGGTTGGCTGTATACAATCTTCGACATCCTTTCGTTACACCGTGATTTATATAAATTAGATAAAGGTTACAAAAAAATACATATTAAATCAGATATTGCTTTAAAAATCTTGCTAATACAGTTTATTTTATTAACATAATATATTAATCAATCCTTAATTTATGTATTTTATATTAATTTACAATATAAAAGCCGAATGGAATGCGGAATATGTAAATTTGGAATGTAAGATAATATCTGTAGATTTGTATTGTACACGTATGACAATATATTAATTCCACTTGGTATTATATCATAGTCATTACTGGGATACATTACATACTCTGGGATATATCATTACTCGGATTATCGAGTGACAACAGCGTCGGTCCGACAGTCGACGCTCGCCCGGGAAACTCGACAGGAAAAACGCGGAAAATTTCGACAATATTAGAGATGACCGGGCGTTAGACTGCACACACACATTTACGTATAATTTTTTTTGTATGAAAATTTTAAGGACGCCCGTAAAGGAGTCGCAACGCCGTGCCGGCCCCCAGCTCACTACAATTTTATGGCCATATTCGAATTTTATGGCTATTTCATTTACGTCTTAGCTCAATAATTTAACATATGCATGGCATATTTCTTAAATTATTAAACAAATTTCGGGCAATACCCGGGGATGTGTATCCGCTTTTTATATGCCATGTGTTGCGAGCAGGAAGATAAAGAAGTCTTTAAAATTTATGGCAGTTCGAAAATACGCGCGCGATATAATAATAATATAAATAAAATTCGCATGTCAGTGTGGTCGTAAAGTTTTACGAAATTGTATAATTACGATAGGAAACTATAATAAAAAATATATATAAACGAGAGCAAAAAAAAATATATAACATAATATACATTTTTACAATACCATAATACTTGAATTTTCCGATTTTATTATACGAAAAAAATACCCCATCTCGAAAAACATATAATTTTCCGCAGTTTAAAATGTCGAATTTCTCGTGTGCCATTTATTAGGACTGTTTGTCATTGTTATGTAACCTTTTATTATTAAAATTTGTAATTAAACCTATTGTAATATTAATTGTAATTAAAAATCAACAGATTTATAAAATTTAGATCCCGTCGAGCTTTTCAAACTCAGTTAAAAAATGCAAGTTAACCAAAACTGAGCTGAGTTACTGCCAGGATAGGTTAAACTACTGACGAAAATATATTCTGGGAATTCTTTGATGACGCAGACTAAATATCTATCAGACTAAGTATCTTTAGAATCTTTATTGAACGTTTAAAAAGGTGAATGGCGCAATGTATTTTTTATTAGTCATTTTCATTAAATCTTTAGACAAACGCCAGAGATCAACAAGAGCAGTGATGGATTTAGCACTTCTAGGTGCTAGATAGGTTTCAAGTGCTATTCAATTTTGAGACCCCTTAAAATATTTTCATCACCCCTACATCATATAATATGCATTTTTTGCCCACGTTTTTTTTTACTTAATTTACAATATTTTAGATACATATACAGATAAATTAATTCATGTAAAAACACAAAAAGAAAAACAAAATCAAACTCTTAAATCTTTATTGCTTATTTACTATTAACCTCTCGATGATTAGCGATCTCGATTTTACAAATATTTATCATTTTAGTATTATATTTATTTGTCAATTCAATTTAGGAAATACTGCTAAATTATTAATTATTTTTGGTTAAAAAATAATTTTGAGGCCCTCTGATGTGCGCATTATGCGCCTAAGGGTAAATTCGCCACTGATTAAGACACGAAAGCTTGACTATTTCAGTCATCCTGAAACATATCAACTTCAACATCGCCTATTTTCAGGGTAAGATTGAAGACAATGTAAGAAATTCCGAAAAATTTATACCAAATAAAGCTTAGCTTCTAGCATGGATAAGGACGTGTATGATGTGTAGGATGCGTTATTCCATTGTGTATTTAATTTTATTTTTGCATATTAACACTTAATGAGCCGTTCACGCCTTTTGGCGTGATTTTGTAGCCAAGCGTTAATGAGCCGGTCACGCCTTTTGGCGTGAGAGCCATACCCCCACTTGTCATTTTTTTTTCTGATAACGATGCACAATGTAATTCTACTATTTGACCACAGATGGATACACGTGCATGTTGGCTTGGATTATCATTACATGAACCATACGGCCCCCAGGCTAGGTTTGATGTAAAACCTTGCGGCTCATAAAGTGTTTTTTTATGATTAGGGTTTAGGTATCGGCCCAAACATTTTTTTAGCCAAGAACTTCAATTAATGTAAGATCAAACCCCATAGATGCTTCTTATTCATTTTCCCAATGAATATATCATTCAATAAATTGGTAAAAAACTCTTAGATTCGACTCAAGTCATATATTTCATGCATTTTTTGCGAACAAGTTTTCAATGCAAAGCTACTAAAGTCAATAAATAGTAAATTTCTTACAGTAAACAGATGTCAATTTTGGAATCAAAAATTTAAATCTAACAATAGCGATATACAAAACGCCCTTAAATCATGAAAATGATATCCTGAATTTTTCCTATAAATTTAAAATTAATATAATAGATATATAGCTTTTCTGTATTTTTCATCATGATAACGTCCGATCAAGATGGCAAGAATGACTCGTGATAAAATTCAGGAGCTGAAATGGAAGGTTTTACCACATCATCCTTATTCGTCAGACATAGCTACATCGGATCACCATATTTTCAGCACAATGATACATAGATTCATAAATATAAAAAAAAACCATAACCATGAAATAAAAATTCAGTTGAATATTTAATTATGAAAAAGGAATATTAGATTTTTTTTAATGTAGACTACAAAGGAAAATATATTTTATAATGTCTGTATTTAAAATAAATCTTTATATAAAGTGAAACCCCGTTTTTACGTTTTTGAACAGACAAATAAAAAAAATTAGAGGGAAAACGTAGATTCGGGATTAGAAACGGGGTACTAAAATGAAACGTAATAGTAACGCAAATGGAAAAACATAAATTCCGGACACGTAAATCGCAATCTTTAATGATTAGACATTTTATGACTTTTGACATTTCGTTTCAAAGAACTAAAAATCCAACTATCATATATATAAATGTTTCATGGTACTTTAAAGGTTAATATTAAATATAATAATACACGACACGACAGGCCAGATTTGTAAAAATCGATATATTGTCAAGGTTGAACACTACATCGATTTTTATTTCTTATTTATTCATTGCACTCTTCGCTTTAAAATGCATTACTTTTAGAGCAATAAATATAAACGTGATTCGGTTGAAGGTATTGGGTTGAGGTTATCTAAGGGCTTTAAAATGCATAATAAATTATAATAATTTATTTTACAGAAACTGAAAATTTTGAGACGAGAAGGTCGAACAACATAATAGGTATATTTTTTTAATTGAACTTTTGCGTATAATTTGCAATTTATGCACAAGAGCTTTGTTCAGTTTGCAAAGTTCTGTTGTGGCTTCATCGTCTGGCAAATCTCGGCGCTATTAATTTCACAGAAACTTTTAATTGTCCACTTTTTATAATAAAAATAATGTTTTTTTTTTAATTATAACAACCATCGTGCAGATTGAATTAATGAATCATATTCGAGCGCACGATCGCATCGTCGTCGGTTGCCGTAGTCTCCTCACTTACCGATTCATCGTCATATGAAAAATTAAATCAATTACGGATCGCTTCATAAAAAAATCAGCGTTCTTCGTCGATTCGCCAGCAGCGGCGGATAGATGATGGAAAAACACTAAATATTTCACAACATTGGATTTGTAAACACATTTATGAAATAAGGAAAAAAATGCAGTTTGCATTGCACGCTACCCACCCCGCTTGAACTTTACGTTTACGTAAATCAACATGAAAAAATATAAATCCGAAGCAATTGTGTTCGAAATAACTAAACTTTATTACGTACATGTATAATATATACTGACAATTAACAAATATAATCGCAATACCCCACGGGGACAAAAAAAAGCACAGACAAAAACGAACCGGCGAGTCAAAGGGAGCTATTTGTGTATGCAAACTGCAAAAAAAAAATTGCACGGATCGTATGGATATAAAATGATATTTTAAAACGTCTCGTGTATTGCAACAGTAGCATATGCAAAAGTCATTTTAATACGTATTTACATATATCATTTATATAATACTTCTCTGAAGATTATATGACCAACGTTAATAACATAATGTGAGTTTAACCTCAAGAAGTGTTTTTTTATTTAATTTAAAAAAATAATGTTTTTTTTTAATCGGATATCAGATCAAACCATATAGATGTGTCTTATTCATTTGCCCAATGGATATCTCTTTTAATAAATTTATAAGAAAAATATAATGAGACTAACTCTTAGATTCGACTAAAACTGGAAAGGGTTAAAACTGTCGGGAAAAAAATAAATATGCAGCATGTTATGTTACAGGTTGAGAAATAAGTAAAAAATTAGAGCAAGAGTATTGAACAGACGTGAATTGCACAGGGAATACTGTGAGTTGTTAGATTTGGAATATGGTGAACTTATCTTTCATGGTGAGGTGTTGTGCTGGCTTTCTAAAGGACAGGTTCTAGGTAGATTTGGGAAAATGAAATGCCGTTTATAATTTTTGAAGACATGAAAATAAACTCCTTTACCTAACCGTGCTGATGTTTATTTGGGAACCCAAGTTTTCATGATGAATAAATATTTTTATTATTAAAATAATTGTTTTTAAAAAAAAAGTCAATATATTGATGAAGAATTCATCAAAATCTTGACGTGAAATGCTTGGGGTCTATTTTCCATTGTAATAGACCTTCTTCGGACCACGCCGTTGGTTTCGAGCCTTCATGCCAACTCAGCGCGTAATTCGGGGTAGTGTAATTGGGGGTTCCACTGTATTAGATAACAACCGGTTATTTGGTTTGGATTTTTTAGTCGATGTTGCTAGCCAATTCAATAATCTAAATTCTTAACTCCAAGACATAAATAAATTGTTTCCTAGCTTCCACTTCCTAAGCACTAGCAGAGAACTAAATCCTGAGGCCAGGATTGCGATGGTTGTTTTCCAGGTTAGGAGGCTAGGCTCTTAAAATATCACAAATTAATTGTTCAGATTCTCGGTTAGAAAATCAGGATTTAAGTAAATTTCCACATCCGAATGAGCAGAAAAAATGTGCTATAAATGAAAGCATTGGACCAAATATCATGAAACCATTAAGATATTCCAAGTGTCATTAACAATTCGTTTTAAGATTTGGCTAAAGATGAAAATTACACGCTGACGTTTATAACCCCATTTTTATTCAGTGGACTAATAGAGATGCCTAGTGATATACAAATGGAACTTGAAGAGAACAGATCCTACCCCTATTTCCATTTTTCAACCCTAACATGTGTCAAAAATTGACACATAGTATGGTATATAAAAAATATTTCCGTTTTCTTCATTGGACAAATATCCGAGAATGTGACTGTATTGCATTTAATAAGATCAAGAGTGATCAAGAGTTCTGACCTCTTCGACTAAGAAGCAGGATGGAAATTGATCTGCATCTTACAAAAAAATCGATTGTTAAGACCATGGTGTTAAAACTTATTCAATTAATACAACAACTCAGCGACTGTTTCTAGCTCTTGTCGATAAGGTCTTACCTTAGTCAATCGGTATGGACACAAGAGGAAGAAATGAACAAAGGAACTTTTGAATTTGGACAAATGGTATTTTGTATCGAAATGAAGCTACACAGATTGAATAAAAAACGAAAGAACGATGCATTGGTTTATTAAAAAAGCTATTGCAAGCTTCAGGTAGAAGCTTTTTAGATGAGATCCAGCAACAATTACAGAACGAGACATTAAAGCATACTAAAAAAACAGTTTTTAAGCAGGTATATACAAAAATCAAGTCAGGATTCCACATCCCTCAAAAATCAAACAGTGCTATTTCGTTTAAGAATCGTTGTTTTTAGAAGCTTTGCCAGTTTTAAGCAGATAGCACTATTTTTTTATATGTATAAAATAAATATTATATTTGATATTCACATCACATTATACCGAATATCGTAAATATATGCATTTATTCGAACAGAAACATGCTAAAACAAACTTCCGGAAATATTTTGCATCGAATGCATACGGCCAAACTATTCCGTTTCGGAAAATTGGGCACGTGTTTGAATCTTGTGCTCATTACAATATGTATATCAGTCGCGAGCGCCAAATCAATGAAACTTGGTCTCATAAATAACGCGATATCTACAGGTAGAATCGAATATTATAAATCGTCGCGATTTTTAATCAAATCGATACGTTTTCGCGGAAAAAATGCGCCGATTGAAATCGCAAAATATATTAACGCGGTCGTAAATTTCGGTTGTATGCAATTACATCGGGGTAAAAATTATGGGGGGCCGATGGGATCATATCGCGCAACCCTTTCGCTTAAATATTTAAAATTTAATATGCAAAATAATTCATTATTCAGGGGCGTGTGCTGCGGATAATCGATCAGATTGCGCATAATAAAATAAAAAAATACGTCCAAATGATTTAACACGGTGAAAATTGCATTGGTAACGACTCTTGGAAAACGCATAATCAATCATTATCTCGTTTGCGGTCAGCAGTAAATGACTGATCCCATTTAATATTCCAATAATTAAAAATAGAGGATATTTATAATATGTCGCCAAAACGTATTATACAAAATAAATATCTCTCATTAAACAGGTTGTCCCAAAAATTATTACCGTTCTGGGACCCCTTGTATTTGTTTAAAAAAAAGTCTAAAGAATTAATGTTATAAATAATCATTGACTTTTATTGTTCGCAATTGCAAACAAAATAAAAAAACAAGCTTCTGTTGTCATGAGCGGAATGACCAAATCAGTCCAAGGACGGCTTGACCATATACACTGCAGAGCTGCAACCCCCCCCCTAAACAAATTAAGAGAAAATATGTTTTTATATATTGTTATAAATAAATATTAAATTTATATTTAGTGTAGCAAGAGCGCTGCCAGCGTCGTGTATTCGATGGATGCGGGTCGGGAGCGGGGTGCGGGGGTTGTCTCGACTCTAAGCGCTTTTAAAATATACTTCCCCAAATATTATACCCTCGAGCCGTCACTGCCAAAGTCATTCCGAATGTTAAAATATATTCTAACAGTAAACCCGAGTAATTATAAATAATAAGGCTCTAGTGTGTAAATGTTTGGGAACACCCTGTAATTTTTTAATCTTGCCAACAATTTTTGCCACTACCTCACTATTTTATAAAGCAAATCCGGTCAATTGATGCTCGAAAATTATTGCAATTTTTAATAACATCCGGTCGTTGTTCATGTTTATGTTTTAATGGGGACCAGTGCGCCTTTAAGCTATTAATCCAGTTATCCTAACCAAAGCTTTCGGCGTCGGTCCATCACAAAAGCGTCGCCGGACTCGCTACCACCGACATAGTGCGATGGCGTCGCTGCAATTTAACATTATCTACTGTAATTAATGGACAACGGACAATCGAACTATGATGGACAATACCGCGATCGGTCCGCCGCCTACCCTTTCAGACCTTGCGGATCGAAGTGAAATTTAATTTGAGGGTAACCCCTAGTCGGTTTCCACCAAATAGAGTTGTGCGATAGCCGCACATAATTAAGCCGGATAATCATGTTGTCGACCACGAATCGAATTTGCGTTGAGTGATGCAGGCCGGACCGGACATCCATGCTAAAAGACAGATAATGAATTTTACGCCGATTGAAAATTAAACTTGAGTGTTCGTCGACGCGCTGTAGCACGACGCCCCTATCATCCGTCGTCGGTATCGGTTGCATCAACCACAAAATCGCGTCATGCGGTCAATAATCAATGCAGCCGGCTGCTGGGGCGTAAGCCCGGGTTCATCTCTCGAGTAGTGTGCAAAGGTGCCACCTACCAATGCGGCGTAATCCGATTAACCTTTGTGCTCGGCGGACTGCGGCCTTATCTGATGAGGACGGAGAACCATATTTGACTAATAGACGCCGTCATACGTGCCGTTGAAGCGGCCGTCGAGACGCTGCGCCGCCGGGGCGCAATCTTGCGCTCGCTGGAGGACCAACTGGTCCATGAAGCACCCGGTGTAGACACGAATCGAATTGGGTGACACGTATGCGGAATTATACGACGATTCCTCAATTCACAAGGTACTATATTACGTCATCTTGAGAGACAATCCAAAAACAATTCATCGACGCCAACAAAGCAAATTTATATAATGAAGTTCTATAAAAAATAATATTTACAGGATTTTTCGACAGTAACTAGGGTTGAAAAATATGAGATGTTACGATTACTCTTGGTCTAATATGCAAGAGCATTGAAAAATAATCGACGAGATTTATAAACAGATGAGAACTGGGTTATGTACTCGAACCAAAGTCACAAAACAGTAACAAGTACTACGTCGAAACCGAACTTAACGGTCAAAAAGGTACTTTTTGTCTGCATGGTGGGATTATAAAGGAATTATTAATTTAATTATTCTTAAATATGGCCTGACACAGTTGAAACGATCAAACAAAGCAATTCGCGTAAAAAGATCAAAAATAGGGCGTTAACTAAATTATTAAGGATAAATTAATGGAATACGAATGGAATCCAATTTTTTATTCATAATATTCATCCGATATTCTTTCATCTGATTGCCATTTATTTAGAACAATGTAGCATTTTTTATCCGATAAAAATTTTGAGAGTATCGAAAAAGTGGAAACGGATCTTTAATAGAATATTAAAATTATTAAAAAAATGGAAGAAAGTTGTAGCTCTAGATTTTGCTCAAGTACACAGATGAATATGAAAAAAATAAATCTTGAACAAACAAGTATTATTATAACATCAGCTCAAAAAATCCATTCTGGTATGTCCAAAATCAGCAAAGGTACTAATAACAGATGTTGGATTATAGTCATTGCATAATTGCCAAAACCCTTTCCACTCTGTCCAGCTTCAGTCGAATCTATGAGTTACTCTCATTATTTTTTTTTAAATTACAAATGGAAAAATAAATAAAAAGCATCTATAGGGTTTGATCTGATTTTTAATTAAAAAAACACATTGTGGGCCTAAAGAGTGGAAAAGATTAAATAAAGCTTTAATTCGGTAATATTTTGCAGTGATCTTTTAGAAACAGAAATTAATTTATCTGATCATTATTTTTCTGAAATAAATTTTAAATAATTGTTTAAAAATAAAATCGTGTTGATGAAAATATGCATTTAAATTAATCATCTCAATTAAACGGAAGGATGATACAAATAGTTCCTTTATTCGATTCTGTTCCTTGGGATTTGGCCCAAAAAACCGTCGTCCCAATTAAAACGAATTTGCTGTCATTAAAAGAAAATTTCGTAACAACTGTGTAGCAAAAAAATTAACGAATCGAATGCAACACTTTTATTTTTACCTCAAAAGGTGACAAGGCCAAAAACTAAGAGCGCTCTCTTACATACAAGTTATTTAAAGCTTTATTTAAAAAATAAATTTTATATTACGAAAATGCATCGTGTTTTTATCCTTGGAAGTTTTAACGAGACTTCTCGGGGACAAATTTGTCAAAGAAAAATAAATTAACGTGTAGCGCAAAATTTTTTGTCCTACTGTATGTCATTAAAAGCTTAGAAAGATAATAAATAATCATGTCAAATTTTTGTTAAATTGACACTTACCACTCTGTCCACTTTTAGTCTAATCTATGAGTTAGTCTCATTACATATTTTTTTACAAATTTATTAAGATATTCATTGGAAAAATGAGTAGGAAGGATCTGATAAAAAAGTTTCTTGCTACAAAATCTTTTGGGCCAAAACGTCCTGCCCACAGAGTGGAAAAGGTTATAAAAAAAACCTTTAAATTGAATGCTGAAGGTGTAACACTTATCAAAACACAGAAAAATGTAGCGATGTTTTTGTATATTATATATAATATACAAAAAAAGGCATTATCATTCAGCACAATCTTATATATAATTAGATAATAGATGGTCAAACAATATGTGTTTAAAAATGATAAACATATTCGAGATAACTAACAAACGTTTTATTTGAATAAATAGAGTACACTCGTTGAGCAATCAGTGACAAAGTCATGCAATCCATGTTATAATAAACACGATTTTCCGATATACGACCAAAAACCGCTATTAATTTCCGTGTAGAATTAATGAAACTTTATTGAAATGTTTGCGGATTAACATTATCAATCAAACGGTTTCAAATTTATACGCGAATTTTCCCAATAATTCGTGATAATTTAGCAATCTCGGGACGCGAATCCGATTCGAGCACAGTATCGCAATTTATTTTTAAAAAATCCGATTTAAAAAATAATATTTTCGACGACATTTCATTTGACACGGAAAATTTCTTAGCCGCGAATTCAATTGGGCGGGAAATGCGTTCTGTACAAGGGGGAGGGAATGTGGTAAATCAATTGGGGGAGATATGATGATCAATTGGTTTCTTCTCATACATACATATATAGAGAAAGTTCTAGAATATGTAAAAAAAATATATATATTTTCAACCAGGGGTGCGAACGAATCTCGCGGAAAATACGGAAATGTACTAAAACGATAAAAAAAATCGTATGAAAATAATTGTTTATTAATCACTATTTTGTTTAACCAAGAAGATAATAATCAGCGGAAATTTAATCAGACGAATATGGAGGATATTGTTCTATATAACTTTGATTTAATACAGGTCAATGTCCTTCGTTTGACAAAAAACTTAAAATAAACCAAGGGCATTTAAAATATGTGTATACATTTAAAAAAACCTAACCTTAATTTTTGTATGGGTGCGTAGTCTTCTATAAGGCGTTTTTATAGCGTAGTGTTCTTATCTCAGCGCTATAGGATTGTATTATAATATTATCTATAAGGATAACACTCAAAATGTATTAACTTAATTTTAATAAGCTAACCTAACTTTATTTCATTAACCTAACTTAATCTTAGGTTTAAAAAAAATGTATGCGAGTCATTTATAAGGCGCTTTAATATTATACAAGAATAGTAAATAAGGTTATTAAAAAAATAAAAAAAATATTTTTAACCCCTAGACTGTTGGCAACATATCGTTTTTTTAAATATTAAAATTAAAACCATTAAGAAAATAGCTGTAATTATTAATCCGAAATCGTTTTTTTAATTTAATTTTTTCGTTAAACATAAAATTTGTATTGCTCAATTTTTTAACGAAACTAGCGTCCCTAGTGTATGCGGTGAATAAGCAGTTGTCACACCGGCGTGACCATAGCGGTTAAAAAGTTAAGCAGTTTCGGGAATCGCCTTGTAAATAAAAAACAATGGAGAAGCTTAAACAGTGTGATATTTTTGTTCTTCGACAGTTTAACCATTTGACCGCTAACGACTCAGCGGTGAGTCGCAATATTTTTTTGATGAAAATATAACCAAACCGATCCGTCACGGTTCGAAACCAACGGCGCTGCCCGATCGGGTCTATTTTGTATGAAAATATACAGTTTTATAAATTCTTCGACAATACCTTGACATTTAAAAAAATGGATTATTAAATGAAAATTCCAAATTATCGATATAATATTGTATTTTATTCTACTAATTATCGCGACGAGGACCGTTTTTTAGACTTGCACAGCACAATATTTTTTCTCGCTCGGAATTGCACGTGCGCGATGTTTTTTCTCGCTAATATCCGGTGCGGAACGATAAAAAACATGCCATTGGAAAACAATATTGTTGTTTTTATTTATTTTTTTCGCAATTGCGGACAATAAAGGTCTATACACATTTATACAGACATTTTTGGACAAAGGTCTTGAACAACATAAAATCAAATACTTTTTATTACAGGGAAATTGCATCCGGAATAATTCTAGCCCGCTTAGGAGAGAGAAAACATGGAAATAAGACAATATCCATTAGATCGTATATATTATTAATTTTCAGACAGCTGTATATATCGCTGTTTTAGTACAATCAAGTCACAGCTCAGCAGCTAACGGGTTAAACATAGTTTCCACACAAACATCGATTAATAGAATCATGCGATTTCTTTTTGGTCCCCCCTCTTACATTTGAAAAAATTCGAATTCCTATAATGTAAATTACAAAATGCCTACTGTTATCGCAATAAAATTTCAATAAAAATACGCGATACGTATATAAAATTCAAAACGGGCCATTCGACTATAATTAATATACAAAATTATTCCGGATTATAGAGTCGCAACGGCCGAGCCAACACTCACACATCGCACATAGTCGAAACGTCCAATAGAACAATCGTCCCAAATTATAAGTAATAAACGTCAAAGTTATGGATCGTTCGAATAACTATAATATACGTAAATTATATTCAATGATATTGATTCAATACATAAATAATAAGGTAAATACAATTACTTTATTCTTGGCTGTTCATATGCAGAGCCATAATGTGAATTTACGACGCCGGTGGCCAAATATCATAAAATTGCCCATTGTTTCTGAGCAAACAATTATTTTTAATTAGAATAAATAAACCGCGTATGGAAAATATTGTTTTGCGCAACTACATCATATAAAAATTGTATCTGTGCATGTGTTTATCATCATATTGATAATGATTAAATTTCAAACGAATATTTACACTGCGAGCGAAAATAATACAAGCAATTATTTTCGCAATTACATGCATGGATAATGCACAAAAGTCTAAACGGTTCCAATTCTATTTTATATACAGCGAGGCCTCGTTTAGCACTCTTTCCATATAAGCCCAAAGAAATTAAAAAATCTAGTTGATCTGTAATTGGAAAATTTAATAAGAAATCATGTCTCCTTTTTATTACATATTTTTGTCTAATCGTAAAACGTTACTGTGATAAATCACAGAATCCTTGAATGCGTATGAAAGAAGAGCATATCGTTAGCCAAATTGTCAACCTAATCAATACAACAAGACTAGTAGGATGTAGCTAGGCAAGATATGGACGAGTTACTATAGGTTTCTGGCGAAAGCCTTATCAACGACGACCTAGAAGAAATGCAGAAGAAGTCTTTTAATATAAATCCTATGTCACAAACTTTTTGTATTTATTCACAAAAGTCTAAATAATAATTACGATAAGTGTGCTTAGTGCGAGAGACACGTGCTGCCGGAGCTCATTCTGCGACGAGACATCGCCAAGAGCGTTGTCATTTACATTTTTGAATCATATCATGAATAATCTTAGAAGAAATAATAAAAAAAAATGTCGCGAATGAAGAATGCATCAATATTTTAAATTGAAATGCTTGGGGTCCATGAGAGACCCCCTTCAGACGACGCCCTTGTTTTTGAGTCGCCGTGACTGATAGGTTAACGAGGGGAAAAAATCGATAAATGTCACTGGACGGCATCAGCATAAAAAACTTATGTGAAAAATAATATAAGAGCTAATAATTACAGTCAACCCTCCTATAGCGCCGAGAAAGAAGCCGCGCTATAAAAAAAATCCGCCTACACAATTTGGGGTTAATTTTTAATTGTTGTAAATTAAACGAAACCATTACATTAAGTTTGTCTACTTGTGTGCATTATATTTTATTGTCAACCAAAGGGCATTGACTTTTATTTCACAAAGCAATGTATTACACATTTAAAAAATATGCAATTTGACCTTGAAAATTGAGCGTGTTGTAGAAAACGGCGCTCTGAAGAAAGCACTATAGGAGGAACTATCGCACAAACTGCTCTATATGAGGGTTAACTTTATTCCTGTGCTAATTCTATTATTATAAATAAAATAAAATTTGTTGTCTATGAACGCATCTTTAGCGCTAAACAAGAAGATAGTGTAGATTATATTCCATTAAATTCCGTCAAAAGCTACTGCAGTCTAACCTCCTATAGCGCCATGTTTGTGAACGCGCGCTTCTTATGTTTTGTTGTCAATCAAAGGGCATTGACCTTTATTTTTCTTTGTATTATATATTTACGAAAGATGTAATTTAATCTTCTTTTGAAATCTAGCAATTCGTATAAAACGGCGATCTAGAGAAAGGACTATAAAGGGTTTATTGTATTTATTTTTTTAAACATTTTTCGCTAACGACGATTTATCGTTTCGTTTCCAAGATTACATTGGAAACTTATTAGCTTATTAATTATAAAAAACTAATCAATTTATTCACGCGTCCCTTGCTTTACACGATTTTGATATTTTCATATAAAATATATACAGTGCATTAAAATTATCCGATTGCGATAAAAATGTTTTAAGCTTTTGTTGCTGTAGTGTTGTTTTCAGCAGTCGTGTGCTTAAAAATCTTGTTTATATTCCAGTTATATATCAAAACTATTATTTTGAATGAGAAATCTGAGAAGTGGTTAAGCAATAACCGTCTACGGGCATCAAAATCAATTAAAAGTTTACACCACCCCCAAATACTTGAATACCAATTCCAAAACCAGATGCAATATATGCAGAATTCATATTATTCGAATTGCTAACCCTCTGTATTAACCCATTAGGTATTAATCAATTCCATGGAAATAAGTGTCTGCAAGAGCGTTGCCCTGAAGCAGACACGATTACAATCTTCATTGATTTCTCATAGACGATTTTCATGGAAAACTATTATAAAATTTTCTATTATTAATTAGACATACACTGTTGTTGATTAACTCACCCTTCTTCATTGCTTGTACATAAAAATAAGCGAATCTATTGTATAATTTGTGTATGATATTATTTGATATTATAATTAATGAAAATTCGAAGAATTGAAATTTGCTGTCAACATAAATTTTCCGGAAATTTAGATGATCAATGATAATGAATTTTCACTGTAAATGGAGTAACGTGCACAAATCTATTGTGGTCGAACGGATAATATAATTTGCAAATAATTATACATGTTTTGTAGTGCATACGTTGCTAATAGGTTTTATTAATTAGCGGCAATTGCTATAAATTAAACGGTGTTTACTTAGCAAATAATAATGGCACGGATACGGTATTTCGCGAAGGACGCTCTGATCCTGAGATACCGGAGATGAGACACGTGCTGCACGTGTTTACTTTGTATGATCACATTTTGCAAACGTTCATTTCAAAGCGAATTATGCATTTGCAAGCTGGGTTACTAGGAAATTAAATTTTTCATATTTCATAAACCGATAGTATGACAAGGAAGTCTATAGCAGATGGTGATCATATCATAAGCTTTCATTTTTGTAGTAGGTAGATTGACATTTCAATAACGTCGTGAATAAAAATCAAAGAATCAAAGAAAAAATATAAATAAATGTGTCTATTGATTATATATTATATAGAGCAAAAGCGCTGTCAGCTAGTCGACGCTACCAACGTCGTGTATTGGATGGATGCGGGGCGGCAGCAGGGGGGAGGAGGTCTCGTCGTCAAGTTAGTCGTTGCTAATCAATTTTTCAATCAAAGAGCTTTTGCTATCGCTTTCGATATCAGAATAAACTAATGTATCCATAACAACCGAATCTTATTCTTTTAGCGATCGATTATTTGTTTAGTCCTTAACAAAAAGTTTTTTTTTTGGCATTTTCATACATTTCATCAGCATTAAAAATCTGTTCAGGCGAATAAGTCATCTAATATATTTTTGTCTTTAATTTTAATGTTGAATAATAAAATAATTATAGTAAATTATTCCTAAGATCCTAAAAAATATTCTATCCTTTTGTTTTATTGTATAACCGTCTTCTTTTTTGATGAGCAAGATTTAATTTTAAAAAAATCATTTTTTCCTACAAAAAAAAATACGGGACTAAAGAATAAATAATGATTTGTTCATCTTGATAATTTCAAATCATATCAATAACCCCATTCTGTTAATTAATGCATTAGCATAGTAATTCTCAAAGTAGTGGGGGGTCGTGAAAAATATTCGGGGGGCTAATAAAAAAAAGAATTAAATGTTTTTTCTGCACATACTTAATCTTTGGGGGTTCCTTTTAATTTACATCGTGTTAATATGAAGGATTGATTCCAAACAATACATATTTTTAATTATTTTATCATACTCCGGCTGATACACTGATTCTGATCAATCAGTTTAACCCAGCCGTGCCGATGGGGTCTATTGGGGACCCCAAGTTATACTCGAATAACTTAAAATAAATCCTTTGACTAAAAAATCTGAAAATGGTAAAAAAAACAATATTTGCTCCTGTTACCAGGCGCGCAATGTTTTTTCTCGCTCGCATCCGATACCATGTGGCAAGTGCAAGTGAAACGTACGAGTGACATCGCCGAGAGCGATTTACGCGTCGTATTAATTATTAATTCATAATACTTGAAATGTTTGGGGTATCTGATAGACCCCTTCGGATGACTCGGTTGTTTTCGAGCCGCCGTGACGGATCGGTTGAATCTCTCTACCATTGAAATTAAAAATGCATACATCCAATTGACATTCGCAGTCAATCACGATAAATGATGAATACTTGTGATTAAAATCTTGCATTGTATTGCTAAACGATAGTTTAGTCTTCTTCATATAGCGTTTGTATGTCATTTAATAATGTTTAATAGATAACAAAATGCTCTCTAACGACTTTCAAAGCTTTACGGCGCCGAGTACGATCAATAACGATATATCGTTGTTTGGCATTCACATATTATAACCGATTTTCACGAATATAGCACGTTCGGTTAATTATTTTCCATTGAAAATATTCAGTTATTTTAGTATCTCACATTTGTCCGTGTCTCTGTTAACACATCTTGCAACGCATTAATGTGACTATATAAAAAAAAATCAATTTAATAATACACCATGTTTTGTATTGCTTAGAAATTACTGTATGCATAATATATTGACTTTGTGTTCCTGTTCGAGCGTCTCCGCGACTATTAACCATAGTGCAAAACTCCCCGGGGAGTTTTGCTCTATCGTCGACCATACATATGTTATTTCGAAATTATTTATTAAATATTTTAATACTTATAACCTGTGTATGAGCGGTCGTATATATTAATATTTTAAATAGAAAGGCGGACGGGTAGCAGATATGCACTGAACTTTAAAACATAACAAATTATGCATAAAGGCGTCGGAACTTTAAAGCAAACTGGCTTGATACTGGATTCAGAATAATTTATCGGATGTGTGGATGTAATGCAATATGTATATTATACAACATTCTGCATTATCCCAGACCCCGGTGGGCGGCATAAGGTCTTAAGTCCACGAAATCACGAAATTGAGCGCTTAGGGCGTAGGTTTTGCACAAAAGCCTATTCGCACACGTGTGTGATTAAGCCTCCGAAGGGAGATGAACACATCTACGTCACGTATTTGCAATATAATTGTAAATTACAGAATAACATCCGACTACGGATGAATATAACTTTTCTATTGTGCGTCTCAAGCGCGTGCAGAGTTTGTTTATTGTTTCGAATTGATATCAATGCAATAATGAGGAGCGACTGTGGACCGAGAATATTCTCGTGTTTAAAATAAGAGCACATTGTCGTGTGCTTTCGTTGTATTGTTATCATGGAAACCGATACGAAGAAATTTAAAAATAAGCGAAAAGAATTACATGAAGCACAATCAGATGCGTTGTCAACGCTGTGAAAATCAAGTTCTCTGAAATTATTACAGAGAAATTGTAAATTTTAATTTAGACGAGATGAATGATTCTAAGTAGTATATATGGACCCCCAGGGAACGATTTCGATTTGCAAGGGGTCTATGTCAATGAGAAAAAAATGGGGGCCCTCGAAACGTAAATGATCAAGTACAAACGAAGAACTTAAGGTGCAATTTAGAAAGGGTTATCAGCAATTCTTGCTTCATTAAGATATCAGGTTCGTCCCTTTTATTAACAGTATTATTTGTGTATTTATTTCACGTGATTTAAAAAAAAGGTTTATTTACATTCTGTGTTTTCAATAAAGGAATGAATAAAAATTATGCATACTATTTGATACCCCTAATTGTGCACGATTTTTTCTATTATGCATACGTATTTGTCTAAAAAAGTCTAAAGAATAAATGAAGAATTATTCAATATCTTGACTTTAAATGCTTGGGGTATAATTTCCCTTATAAATAGACCCCTTTCGGACGACGCGGTTGGTTTCGAGCCGCCGCGACGGATTGGTTAAGGTAAGCAGCTTCGTCAGCTATAAAAAATCCATTTAAAGTTTATGGAAAACTAAGAAACGGTAAGGATTCTACGGAGTAAAAAAGTTTGATTATCTATGATGTAAACCAGTGGTTCTTAACGGGGAGTACGCGCACCCCCAGGGCTGCGGGAAGGTATTTCCGGGGTGCGGGGCAGTTCTAACAAATAATTATTTTTGTGATATTTGAAAGCTACTTGAATTTTTTCGATGGCTTCGGCCAATTGTTTCTTTGTTGAAATGTACATATTTCGTAAAAAAAATGTATTTTTTAAATTAAAAAATCATAACATATTTTTGACGGAGGGGGTGGGGGACCTATTTTCAGATTCAAAGGAATGCGGCTTACTCAAAAGGTTACGATGTTGTAAACTATACCTAATTCCTCAACATATAGTATGCTTAACCTAGCTGTGATGATGAGAAAAACTGGGTATTTATATAAATATAAATCCTACATGTCACAAACTTCCTGTATTTGTCTATTAAAGTCTAAAGAATAAATATTATAAATAATCATTGACCTATATTGTCTGCAATTACAAAAAAAATAATTATATATTTGCTGAAGTTGCCAGGTGCGCGATATTTTTTCTCGCTCGCTCCGGTACTATGTGCTGAATGCGAGTGAAACATGCGAGTGATACGTGGGGCGAGAACTCAGTCTACGCGTAATATTGATTAATTAAAAAATCCGGCCAAATTATGAAGCATATCATGAATAACTATTTTTATTCTTAGAATTACTCATTTTTAAAAAAAATGTCATGGAAAAATTCGTGGAAATAATTGCAGATATTTCAAATGATCCCTTAACCCTTTGAAGAGTATCGCCGTACATGTACGGCCACACCTGATGTATTATTTTTAATGCCATGCTTATAATTTTGAATTATTTACAATAAATGGATTTACCAATAATATGTAAATATAATTTCATTAATATTATTTTTTTTTACCAGTGAAAAAATTCTCTAAATATATAAAAAATTTCGTATAAAAAGCTATTTGCCACTAATTACATAGAAATTTTCATTAATGATTCTAAAAAGCCAATAACAGTTGTCATAAAAAAATTAATTCTAAATAAAATTGGATGAAGAAATTAAGTTTTCCGGTAAAAAAAAATTGAGAAAAAACTGATTTATTTTAATTTACCTCACAAATACAACAAACAATCAATAAATAATATTGTTAAGGCGGGCGCGACAGTAGTACCGAAAAAGTATCCCACCGCTGCCACCAAAATGTTAGGGGGGCGCGACAGTAGTACCGAAAAGGTTAACCCACCGCTGCCACTGATGTGGGCACGGACGCGACGGTGATCAATAGTGGAACCGTCGCTGCCTCAATGTTAAAGGCACCCGAGCTCGCGTATCAAAGGTGCGAGCCCGCTGGCGCCAAAACGTTCGATCGTGTTTGGCGGTCGCTGGTCGGTGAAGTGAACGCTGTTTGTAGATGATGTTTATTGAAGAATTTGCAGGTGTCGTCAGTTCGATGGTAGGTGCATTTGAAAGGATCCAGAGACGTATATGAATTTTGAAGACGATGATGAAGATCCCAGAGACGTATCTCTGGTACGAGATAATGATGAAGATCCCGGAGACGTATCTCCGGTACGAGAGAAATCACGGAGATGTGACTGCCATGACGGCGCGAGCCAAATTGATGGATGTCTCAAAGATTCCTTTGGACGTTGAGGCAGAGGTTCCCAAGGTATACGGATACAGATGTCTCCAATAGCGAGGTAAGGCTGGGGCTGGGGTTTACGAAGTTAGCTGGAGGTGTCGCAAACCGCGGGTAAAGACTTGATCTGATTGGAATCTATAAACCGGGATTAATATAATGGGTTTTAAGAGAATACACCGGCGACATTGAATGGATAGAGAATTATTCGAAATGTGCCTTGTCTTTAAACGGGTGGGAGATATTCTCAAGAGCTACTTTACGTGAGAAGGATAGGGGCGCACCGAGAACATCGAGAGCCCAGAAATGATACGGACGGACTACGCCGGTTTATAACAATATTCTTAAAAAAAAAAATTAAAAAGAAGTTGAAAAATAGAAAAATGCTTACTCTTCAAAGGGTTAATAATAGATATAAATTATCTAGAATCAAAACATTAGTATCTATTTTAAATGGTTAGAGAATGAATAAAATTCAGCCAAAAATTATAAATATTATATATATAACGCATAATCATGAGACTTATTTACTGCATGAAACGAGAGAAATCGTTTATCTCACTCGGCGCGAAAAAAGTTTATAAATAAATAATTATGAATACATTAAGAAAATATTGTATAAACGGATCTCAAGAAAAAATATAAGACATTTTTTTTATATTACATATTCATGAGGTTTTCCTTTCGATAAACATAATTTGTGAAGTTAATAATATTCATCGGATCAAAGAAAATAATTGAATACTCTCAAGTTCTAGGCTAGCCAGGGCAAGGGTACCTTTAGAGATCCACATGAGTCTGATAAATTTTCTTTTCGATTTAACCGGCAACTTTAATATTCATCGCTCTGTTTACTAAAAACTTAACGAGTGATAACACAGCGGGCTGATTAGGCGCCTCGCCCGCCCCAAACATTGGGCACACGAAGTTGGCAGCATTGATTTTGCATAAATTGGCGGATTAAATTGTGACTGAATCCGGTTTTACACCGGGAAACCGGCGGCCAAGTTTGGATATTTCACTTAATTTACAAACTTAATCAAGTGGCGACTAATTCGTTTATTCCGTTCACACCGACGCCGTCTGCATAATTCCGATGCACGTGGCAACGACTTGTGCGCCGAATAACACAACTAATTATTTATTTTTTCAATTATGCAAATCGGCCGCGACTCGCACAGCCTCCGAATCAACACGTGCAAATTATTAGTAAGCTATCGAAAAAAATATTTAAAACAACTGAAGCCGTTGCCAATCCCAGCCGTAAACATTATATCGTTCATAATTAGCTAATTAAAATAAACTTTCTTAAAATTAAATTGTGAATGCAATCACAGTAATGATTAGAAAATTTAAATCGAACAATAAGTGTTTTATTATATACTTCCTTATTCGAGAGTGTAAATAAGTTATTATCTTGCATTTCTGTTTTAAAAGGATTAATAGCTAAATAAATTCAATACTGAATGAGAAGAACGTTTGACTACTGCAGTTCTTCAACGTCGATAGCAGATAGATGTAAAGAAATACTTCAATGAAATATTTATAACAATTATAGTTAACGCTACTGATGCACACGCTGCTCTATATAGCAGAATGCGCTATAGGAGGGTTGACTGTAATGTCAATTCATAAGAATCCTAGTTATTCGCTTTTAGTAGTTGCAGAATTAACATGTCCATTGATTATTACTATCCTACAAGACAGTGATTCCCAAAATTCTCAGGGAATGTCATCGTCATAAGGACGCCGCGAAATATTCAATCAAATCGGCAAATTTATTGGAATTCCCAATTCTCGAAATTTTTGCGCCCGTTTTCTCAAGAAGGTCAACAATTTTTAAAAAAATCTGATGTATTTAAGGGAGCCGTGAACCGAAAATGATTGGGAACCTCTGCTCTAATGCAATGTCCATCATAAGACGGTCCGCGAGCCCTACAAATTTTTATTTTGTGTTACATATAGTGTAGTAGTAGTACAGTAATACCCCCAATTGTTCCGATAGCGTTCCGATCGCATGCATGGCAACCGAATATTTCATTCATCTAAAATTCATAATTTTTTTTTACATTGTTCTTAGTTTTGGCAGATGTGTATTTTTTTGCAAAATCTCCGTAACCCTAAATTTTGTATGTGCTTCATTATCCCGATAACGCGTTGTTCCAATAACGCGGTCCCTACTTTCGCGCTCTCGGGGGTATTACTGTATTTAGAAGTCGTTTGTATATTGAATAATTAAAAAAAGTTCAATTAAATTAAATAGGGGTTATATTTTGTTGTCAACCAAAGGACATTTACTGTTTTTTTTTTAAATTACGATCTAGAAGGCAGCGCTGTATGAGGGACTATCGCATATCTATAGCTGAAAGCGCTATAGAAGTGTTTACTATACTTAGAGGAACATTGTTGTTGATAAGGATAAGGGCCTTAAAGATTAGGAAGAACGGAACTATTATAATCTCTATCAAGATAATGCTAATTAGGTCTGTGGATATTTAGACAATTTTCGAAATTGTACGACTTCCAAGTGGGGAGGAAAGATGTCCGGAGGTTGTCAAGAAAAAAATTGGTTAGATTTCTTTCTAGTGAGGAACTGTAGCACCAAGAGTAATTTGAGGGTTTTAACAACTGTTTTTCATTACGGTTTTCGTTTCAGATCAAATAAAAAAATATCGCTTCGATTTCGTATTACGATCTGAAAAAAAACGTTTTTTTTTCGGTTTTTGGTTCACCTCCAAGTGTTCATAATCTTAAAAACATTAAACATTTGTATTAAGGTTATTTCCGGCTTTAGGTTAGGCTTCCCGGCTAGTTTTAACCGTTAAGAGTCCGGCATTAATCTTAAAATAGGGGTGGATTTGTATGAAGATTTTCCTTCCCCATGAAAAAAAAAAGTTTAGGTTCGCCATATTAATTTAATAGTTATGTTAGATTCGTCTTAAGTAAGCAAATAGAATGGCAAATTGTCAACGGTTAAGCTAGCTTTAATGGAGAATTTATAAGGGTAGTAGAAAATTAATCACTAATGATTAAAACTAAGACTAAATTAACTAAATATTAATAAACATATTTTAATCTGACCGACGTTATCGTTGATAATACGGCAACCAGTTCAGTTCTTCTGCATGAAAAACTTCGTATGTTAGATAAAGCCAGATATCTAGACAAACCCATCCCCCCCCGAGGGATCCCATCCCCCGCGCATCCCCCAGCGCCCCTCCACCCAGACAGATATCTATCTTTTATTGCAAATCACTATACACTACAGCGCAGATATGAAACGAATCGATGTTATTATTAAACATATATCTTTGTTATCGAGCACTGCACTTTAGAATATTTGGATTACTGCCAGCGGCTACAGGGTGAAATTTGTACCAAAGGATACATCGCGTATGAGTGTATGTACATACATATACACATACACACTCAATCGAAATACTTGAATTATGAAACTGGAAAATGTTGACATGTGTGTTGTGTTGCACATGTGCTTCGTACATATTATTGAACAACTTTCAATCCGTGGCCCCATTCCGCCTTTCAGGAAAGGCTATGCAATTTTCAGGCTCTGATAATAGGGGGTTGCATTACATTTAAAATATTTACGGCAGTGTTTCGTTGTGGTTAGTACATACAACGCATTATGTTGCAGCCCATCCACATACAGACACACGATATATAATCGGGACAATGCACTTGATAAATTGCAGGGAACATGATCGCGAGTTTTTCCACCGAAGAACAAAGACGATTAAATAATTAATTATTCATTTATTTTTTCCAAATATGAAAATGCAATGCTTTTCCTGGGGAATAAAATTATATCGACAGATAAAACGTTATTTAAAAGCGCCATTCACTAATATTTTTCCCGGATGTATTAATTATTTGCAAAAAAATCCAAGCGGCTTTTATCGTCATTATAATTGCAATGGCATATAGTTTGCTATGAAGTTTCTTATATATATATTATTAATTAGCGATGGCTGCATTACATTGGGTGTGCCTCGGTCAACATGTTACATGGTCCAGAAGTGGTCGACGACTACCGAGTATACACGTGGTCGATAATTAATTAAACCGGAAAAAGCGAGTAAGAAATGTTGTGTTGGCAACGTTAAGAGATTACTTAAAGTTGATCGTCGACATCCAATAAAACTTTTCCTTCCATATCTGTAATGAGCCACTATAAAATATTAAACGAAGAATGAAAAACGTTTCAGAAATAAATAACGATAAAGAAAAACGAGCTATATTAGCAATAGGACTTAATTAGCACTTCGTTTTTCTAACCTAGCCGGGCCGATGGGGTCTATTAGGGACCCTAAGTGACTTATATCGAATAACTCTTTTAATATAAACCCTACACGTCACAAACTTGTATTAGTTGAAAAGAGTCTAAAGAATAAATATCATAAATAATCGGTCATTGTATGCAGTTGCGAAAAAAATAAAAACAACAATATTCGCTGGTGTTACCACGTTTCATTTCGCTCGCATCCTGTACGATTTACCAAATGCGGGTGAAATGTACGAGTGGCACGTGTGCTGCGAGAGCTTTAGACTAGAGAATTAGTTAAAAACTCCAAAATATCGACCAAATTGATGAAGAATTCATCAATATCTTGACTTTAAATGCTTGGGGTATCTAAAATACTCCATTCTGACGACGCGGTTGTAAATCGTTGGTCTACGATCATCGTTGATGTTAAGGTAATGTGATTATCTTACCCAATAAGCATAGCCTGCCTATCTGTTATCGACACTACATAACGATATATCGTCGTTCATGATAGCAGCAAAAAAGATATGAACCACGCTAAATAAACCCGCCCTATAGAAGACTAGGAAATCATAGATCAAACATTTTTGCATTCCCAATTATTTCTTGCGGTCATGTATTACATAATCGCGAAATATGGTATGTAAGTATGGCGTTTTGCAGAAAACTGTAACATTCTAGAAAGAGGCGCTATGGGAGGGACTGCCTTACACGCCGCTATATAGCAGAAAGCGCTATACGGAAACAACAGCTTACGTTCTTAGAACTTTTCAGTAACATGTCGTGTTTAACTAATATCAGTGATGGTCAACACATGGCACATGCGCCAAACGTGGCGCATGGAATGATTATAAATGGCGCATTTCAATTCGCCATTAAGGAGTCATTGTATGATGAAAAAGCAAGAGAAATATTTAGACATATTTGAAAACGTAAAATAAAAAAAAAATCGTACTGACCGATATCAGTGCGTGTACTGACGGGGCGCGTTACTAATATATCACTGCATTTTAAACAAAGAGGCACAGTGTGGAATAACTTTAAATTCGAGAATTCAGAGAATATTATTAGATTTGGAATATTGTGAATTTGAAACAATTATGAATAAATTATTTAGTAGCTTAGTAAATAGCATCAATTCGTTTAAAGAATTAAAACTGTTCATTTTTAGGGTTAGAAAATCAAGATCTAAGTGCAAATTCCCCATCTTTAAATAGCAGAATAAATAAATGTGCTTATGATGATAAGAATTTTTAAATGCAAAAACTATTTTCAGCATTTTACAATAAAATAAAAATATAATCTTTAGAATTATTGTCAGTCAAATGTATTAAAGAGAATAATTAATATTCGCGCACCGTGCGTTTGCGACCCCGTCACTTAGTAGCGACGCCGTCCAACACAAAGCGGATGAAAATCTCGCGTCGGCCACTCATTTTCATCCGAGCCGCGTTCTTTTATTTTTGCCACAAAACCCGTTTTGCAAAAACGTTTCAGCGAAACACATTTGCGTTGCGATAATACATTTCGTTTGCGGAAAATATAATTTAATAATTCATAACATCAATTCATACGGCAAGGACAGCCGGCCGAGCGTAATGGCGTCATGCTATTATCGTTTTGAAAAATTGTACTTAAAAACAGAACCGTTTTAAAACACAATTCTATTTCGTAACGCTGCACTAATACAATTTTCATATATTAGCATATAAAAGATACGCCTGAAAGAAACAATAAAAATATATATATATACCTAAATACACAAATACGACACATAAACGAGGTTCGATAAGTAAATACACGGAATTACTAATATTTATTTATTTATCGATAATAAGTAAGCATCTAATATGGCTCCAAATGCGTTAGGGGCAAGTACACCAACACAATTGTGATTATACAGCCTGTGAAATTCAAAAAAAATCCACATATTTTTTCATCAAACCGTGTATACTCGTAGACGTTTCACACGAACAATGTAAATTATATAAATGCCGGTTACGATTTATTATATAAAATTTTGCTGCGTAACGCTGCGTCGTATGACGCGATACTCCCTATCAAAAAAATATAGAAAAATAGTCCAACTATTGAAAAAAAATATGTATGAAACTGGCTTAGTAAATTGTTTTAATTAATATCCTTGATTCAAAACTATTCAAATAATACATAATTTGAAGCGATATAACGTCCTTTATATAAAAGTAGTTTTTCCTAATATTTTTTTTAATTAAGAAAAAAAAATGGATGTGGCAGCTCTTCCATATACACTGCAGAGCTGCAGCACCCCCAAGCAAATTGAGGAAGAATATATGTTTATATCATCACCATCATCATTTGCAAGCCACAAGGCTCTCACTCGCTGAGGGCATGGGCCTTACCAACAGATAATCACCAGGCCAAAGGAACCTTGAGCACGCCCCTTCGCGTCTGCTGACCGCGGGGACCTGAGACGTCTTTGTTATGGTTTTTTGTGAGTTTCTTGGCCATTGCTGGCATTGTACGTACATCTTCTACCATGTTGGTATCGGATTCTACCCTCTCGACTGTGTCCAGGCAAGTAGGAGGGGGTTTGTCTCGGTATTCGTTTGTTCTCTTCTCTAAGGCGTTATCTGATTATAAAATATATCAATATTTATGTCTATTGATTATTTATTATGTATACGAAAATATAAATCTTATGTTACGCCGCACGGTGTAGAACAAGAGCGTCGTATGTTCGCCAGCGCTATCGATGTCGTGTATTGGATGGATGCGGGGGGTAGCGACATGGGGGGGTCTGTTTAAATAAACTCGAAAATTCTTGTATTATAGTCAATAAATGTTATTAGATTGTAGAGATCTTCACTTCTATCCTCATTTTCCATATTATTTGCTATTTCTTATCATGATGGGATTATACCAGGGTCACCTTAATCTACATCGAACCATCTTGCTCGGCTACTTTTTCTCCAGATTAAGTATGTATTGTCTTACAGAATTCTATATAAAATATTTTCATTAGCATACATTTTTAATTTAAGTTTAAATCCGAGACTGAATAAAAATAACTAAGGATACCGTATAGAATATTTTAAATAAATATTTTAAATACAGATATTATAAAACGAAATTTTATTCCTTGTCTACAATTGTTTCTCAACGTTTTTGCAAATCTTTTATGTCGCCGTGTTAAAGAGTATTTTTTTAAATACAAACTATACAAGTGAATTTTTATTTCGTCCACATTATGAAATTGTTTATTCCTGGCGCTATGTTCCATTGACACGAAGAGATTGTAATCTGATGGAGCAATGTCTGGCGAATATGGAGAGAGTGATAAAACCTCCCTATTCAGCTCTTGAATTTTATCACGAGTCATTCTTACCGTTACCGAGGGCTTGTCATGATAAAAAAATGCACAAAACCCAAATGCCCATTCTATTCTCTTTCTAGATGCTTCTTAAATATTTTTGCACTCTGATTGCAAGTCTACCTGATTTAAGCGCAACTTGTTGATACCAAGATTAATATCTATTAACGAATAACCATCAAACATAATTTATTATACAAAAAATTAAGTTAAACAATAAAAACCCACAAATATCCTTACTGTATTGTAATGTAAAATAATTTATTTATTATTGGTACACCAAGTATACGAATAAATTTGCAGTCTGGAGTCATTATTGCATTATTACACGATGATCAGACATATGTAAAAAAGTAAAATCATACCTAAATTAGATTATAGTAAACTCATCGATAGGTATAACCAATGGAACTAGTATTTGTTTTTTTTTAACAAATTTAATATCAAACGTTTCAAGACAATTGAAATCCTCGGTGTTCTCTCTCTCGCATCACATCCAACAACTGTGGTACAGAGCTATCTTTACCAAACGCGACTCCCGAGGGATCATCTCTCAATATTGTAGATTGGTGCTTCAATAAATACATGTCTTTTGAGCTGGCGTACTTTATTTAATTAAGTTTCTCTACTAATTGGAGCAGATCTTCTATCACTCCCTATTTTTTAACCCTAAGCATAAATACAAGAAAGTTAAAAATGTGTTGTTCTAGAATCCAGATATTCCCATGGATCGAATGAACACATTCACGATTTTCACAATCACGATTCTATAGATTCTACGGAACGATGCGGTGACCAGGCCGCTATCCGTGCCTGTAGCATCCGATAAGATGGTAAATTAAATACGAATCGGCTACAGCTACGTCCGATCATTATTCTTACAATCAATTCAAAGCCTTCTGGCTTAACGCTGAAAATCTCAGTCCTGGTATCAGGGTTGAGCCTAGGAATTGAGGCTTGCAATTTACCGTCAAATTGCAATAACCGGTAAACGGTGAATAATTTCTCTTCCATTACCGGTTTATCGGTTATTTACCGGTTAATGAAAAAGAAATAGGCGTGGATTAGATTCAATATTAGTTCATCAGATGTTGAAATGCAATGTTCAAAGATTTGTCACGATTTTTTTCGAGTTCGAAATATGACATTTCTCTCTGAATAGCATTGTTCATATCTTTTTTTTGGTTTATACACTTTATTTTTGTTGTTTATTCTTATATTCTTGTTATTTATTGCTAATTTAAGCTTTTCTTCAAGTGTTCATATTTTGAATATTTCTATCTCATCTTCTTTTCTGTCTTTTTGTTCAGAAATTTTATAATTCTCA
>JAGXCT010035680.1:0-16494 GCA_022495035.1 Philopotamus ludificatus | reverse complement strand
GTCGATGGATTATCGTGACTTACGCCACATCCGCACGGAATGTCGCAGATATTCGTAAAGCACGTCATTTGTGGTCATCAATATTATAATGGCGTATTAAAAGACGTATGGGCGTGGTGCCACAGTACAAATGAACACGTTAGAAGTGAGGCCCTCTCGGAAGCGGCGATCGCCCAGGGCGCTGCTAATGATAGGTGTCCGGCTGGTAATGCTCGGTGGCCCTCCAGCCACAGACACTAATAATTTTTGGTGGCATCAAATAGCCGAGAGCCAATAATCCAGGGGTATAGAACTCATATTTATTGATCGATTGAGCCGTAAAACAACGAGACCGCTAATGAATGTGCGATTGCTCTTAAATGGAATTGAAGCGTGGCGAATTGTCCCGACGAACAATGGGACGACATGGCGATGATGATGATGACCAAAACGGACAATCACACCGATAGTTTTTAATCTATCCAGGGGCACACGCGCTCTTGCTATTATAATATCGTTTGATGTTTTATCTGTGTGTGTTTTTTTTTATTATATGAAATTGTGCCGCGGCAAAATGACTGCGACAATTTTGGCGATTCTTATCTGCGTCGTATTACGCGCTCGGTAATCGGACAAGTCTCCAAAATATAATGGTTCTCAAATATTAAATAATATATGAAAAATATATATTGTCCAGATTAATCGTTTTATTAAACTACTAGCTATTCTATATGCTTTGTTTATTCGTCAGAAAGGTTTAGAAATTAATTTAATTGTTGTTTTCAGCTCTTCGACAGTTTTCTTCATAGAATCCTCATCATCTTATGGCAAACAGATGAGAGTCTAATAAAGTAGGATCATTACTACCGAGAGAATTCCTCCGAAGGTTTTATGTGATTAATTCTAAAATTTAAGATCTTCCTAATCCATTGTCAATTAACTCAGTGGCAAAAAAACGTTCCATACAATGTAAAACTGGCAAAATTGAGCACTTTATACACATGATTCGTGGACCAAAGTATCGTCTTCTGCAAACCATCAAGGAGGATAAAGTGAAAGGTAAAAGGTGCACAACATTCGCAACTAGACCGGATAGGGAGCTTCAGAATTGTTCCAGCTTGCAAAAAATAGACGCATATTTAGAAAAAAACAGAGACAATTAGTTCATCTACGTTCGACAATGTACAAAACACGTAAAACGGATGAGGAATGACAATAATTCCTAACATTTTCATTCATTTCAGGTATGGATAGTGTTCAAAATAAACTGATTAACAAGCCACAGACATAGCAATGTCCTTACATCAACTTAAAGGATTGAAAGTAGTCTCTTGAATGAAAGTGATTTAGCTTCAACCTTATTAAAGAAGATAAAGACTAGCGACAACTTGTCGAGAATATACTAGACTAGGCGTTTGAGAATGCTAGTAAAAAAGGCAACATACTATTCTGGGATGTAATGCCGAGAACGAAAAAGAACTAGTTAGTTTACGAGCTACGAAGTACTACTTCCGTTGATGAAATGAGTCAGATAAACGCAGATAACTGTTATTTAACTAACACCTTTACCTAAAATTTATTTTGAGATATTTTGAAGCCTTTTTCTATACCACCGAGTTTGCTTTATTAGAATTTCACATATTCAGCGCTTGAATGTAGTCTTAAACATATAGAGAATCAATTCTAATGAAGAAATTAAGATGGTAATGATATCGTATTTTTATTTTTTATAATTCACATGCTTGAATTTACCTCCGTTCTTCAGAACACATGAAGAACACCAATAATTGGCTGCGTATTCCATGCACGTGTTAAACCACGAGCCTTAGCAAGGAATAAAGATTTTTGTGTCGGCAAATCAATGCCGTGCTCCTTAGTGATAAAAATATCAAGAACTAACAAGAACTAGAAAGAGGGTTATAGCATTGCTTCCATTCGAAAGAATTTCCTCGTTGTCACTACGATCTTGGACCAACAGAAGGATACGTAAGGAATCGCATTTGAATAACTATCATGTGAATCATCCATGGTAACATAGTTGCTAAGAAGTGTTTCTTCCCAAGGAAGCATGAAGAGGAACGGATGGTATCGTCCATATAGTCGAACAATATCATTTGGACATGTATCATTGACGATATTGGGTATCTTCTTCTTCATGTGTCGTAACGTATCCTTAATTTTGAGTACAGAATCCTAAGCATCTTGTGAATAAGTTGAGGCACAGTTTCCACATTTCAAACGCTTCTAGGCAATTGTTGTAGATTGTCAAATATATCATATATTATATGAACAGGATAGATCTTGTGTTTTTCTCGTAGAATCTAGTTTTCATTTGGGAACCAGCGGCCCCAGGCGAGATCGCCAAAACGCGCCTCCGGGAAGATTGTTATTTAACAATGGCCGATTGTTATCATTCCATCTAATTCCACGATGTGTCGAAATTATCATTCCGACACCGGCCCGCAGGGTGCCATTAGTGGCACCTACCCTCCCCACCTCTCTCTCTCACTCCGGCTCCCCTCCACTCCCCAATGAACAATTTGTTTATCTGATTCGGGGGCCTGCCCCCCGCACACTATTTGTTGTAATTTTTTGGGCGCAATAAAGCATTGCGTACATTATACGCCATTGATATGGCGAGTTAATGACCGTGACGCAGAATGGCGTCACGTTGTCATTACAAAACGGTTTGCGTCACCGCCGCGATAATTAGCAGACAGGTGAGAGCAAAAATGATTCGTAGACATTTCGATTTCAGGATAACGCAATAGTTGACGTGTATGTAATATAAGGAAGCGGTATTTCTTATCAAGATTTTATTTGTCGACAAATGAAAAAAACCTATCAAATCGTAGGCTATTTGAGATCATTTTCATTATGCATCTCTTATCCAATCTACATATTATGATGTAGCTGTCCATGGTATATTCAGTAGACTTTGCTAGCACCATACTTAGAAGTCATACATATTTTTCTTCATATTTTCTTCATATTTTCTTCATTATTTAAGTATCTACAGCGTATATTTAACTTTTCGACAGCTTAACTTATCAGTATAAGTAAAGAATGATAGATTGGTGTTTAGCATTCATAATATTTATAGTAGAATACCAAATTTAGCACTAACACTAAATAAATCTAAAATAATGGAGCTGTCATTCTGGGGAATTAATTTTAAATTTACTTTCGTCAAAATTTTGATTTTACTTCCAACATTTATATTTACAACAGAGGTTCTCAATTGTTTTCGGCTTACGGCTCCCTTAAATACATCAGATTTTCCTCTGGCTCACTTAATACATCAGTTTTTTTCAAAATTGTTGACGTTTTTGAGAAAAGTGAGTGCAGAAAGATGGAGCAAAAATTTCGAGAATTGGGAACTCCAACAAATTTGCAAAAATGTTTAATTGAATATTTCGCACCGCCCTTATAACGACACTGCGGCTCCCTGGGAAGCTACAGCTTACACTTTGGGAATCACTGATTTATAAGATTATGTACACGTGTATCATCATCATCACCATTTGCCAGCCACGATACACTCACTGGCCAATTGTATCGGCCTTACCAGACTCTCAAATGGTAGACGAGGGCAAAGGAACCTGAGTCTCAAACGTGACATGAAGACACCATTTTTGTGATCATACCGCGGGACCTAAACCATCTTGGTATGCGAGTTTTTGTAAAAAGTTTTCTTCTCTTCACCATTGCTGGCATTGGACGTACATCTTCTCCCATATTGGTATCGGATTTTACCCTCTCGACTGTGTCCAGGCAAGTAGGTGGGGGTTTGTCTCAGTATTCGTTTACCTCTTTTTTAGGCGTGGCAATTGGCAAGTGGTTATTAACCTTATCGCGCAATAGCAATTCTTTCATTATGGAAAAGACTTCCTTAAAAAGGGTCCTCTAAAAATAAGAGAGAGGAGCGAAAGTATCGAGACTAGACTATTTATCGGTAAACAGATTAGGGTTTTCCTTCTCAGGCCATACTGGTTCTGTGATGTGATACCCGTTAGATGTAGATATGCTCATATCTACTTACGTTTACTTACGCTCACGCTACTTACATTTTAATTCCCTACCAAAATACTTCAACTTAAATTAATCAACCTAATATATCTTCCAATGTAATCTCGAATATTTCTGAAGAATTTATGAATTCTGATAAAAATTTAAAGAAACGATACCAAAATTAATTTCCTTATCCAAACATCTCCATTTCGTAAAGCAATGGCTTTAAATAATATAACCAAATCTATAGACAAACTTATCGCTGAGGCAATCTATTGAAAATAATATATAATAAGTATAAATATCTCAGATGACAGAGAAAAAAGGCGACTTAAATTCAAGTAAGATTTAATTTACCATATTTCGAGTTAATAAATCCGCATTGTGTGCTACAAAAATAAATAAATCGAATCGTATAACCAAGTTTGTTATATTAAAAAAAAACTAATAGAATTAATGATAAATATCAGACTCACCGAATCCAGTTCTCCCTGCTAGGCTTTATTCCTACCTTTGCGTCGTTATGAGCTCTCTTCTACTGGCCATATTCTATGCAAAATTCTATGTAAGTACAGAAACATATGATACATATTCGGACGTTGTTAAACTGTTAAAATTACCTCTGCATGTAGTCGCCAGGTGCTTCAAGAAGTCCATCTACATCCAGAACTATTGATGCACTTCACGAAAACCACACAATTTCACGTATCGACCCGACAGTAACCGTTAATTTTCTATTTAATAATAAATGAAAAGCAGAAAATTATTCCTTTTTTTTATTTGTTTGCTTAGTAACCATTTATTTATTTTGCGTGATATTTAAAAATGACGTTTCAAGTGTGCCAGAGCAGAAAAATTCATCAGGTTCGTTAAAAAAATTGTAATTGAATTTTCTTTTTCGTTAAAAATAAAGACATTTTCGTCCTATACAAATGTTTAACCAGTTTTTGTGTTTTCATACATTTTTAATATTAATATCTATTTACACGGTGTAATTAACATCGGTGTTTTTTTGTAAACATCAAAGAAGTCTTTGTCCGACGAATATGGATGCCGATGCATTATTGCAATCTTATATTTAGCTAAAAAATATTTTTTTAAAAGTGTAATAAAACATTACCATAGAACAAATGACAGCTAATAATAAAGTAATCATCCGACATGGCTACCAATGTCAAGATATGTCAGGGACAAAAATGTTGCCAATTTTACTTATATAGCTCGTGATATATTTAAATATTTTTTTTATCAAATCTGTTATAAGCTGACAGAGATAACTAGTTGCATAGCTTACGAGGCAAATATTATTTGTGATTGCGATACTTTTTGGTTGTGCCAAATCTTGGCAATAGAGTTCCTCATCTTGTACATGTTTCACTATCCCATTCTAGTTGGTTGTCAAGCCCAGATGGACCATATTTTATCCGTTTATTGTATATATATGTCAAAGCATGTTATAAACGTATATAGAATTCTTCGAATATAAATTCTTCTGTACATCATTTGTTTTATATTGTAGTTTTTTTTTCTTTAATAATAATAAATTGAAATGGATATGTGTTTCGCATACGTCTGAAATTGTCGGTAATAACCCTTTGGGAGCGACGGGATGGTATGAGACAGGTCCCTTGCCGAAGACGCTGGGGGTTATTTTTAACAAGCATAAAATAGTACAAGTTTGTCCCTTATCTGTTTTGAGTCAACCCGAATCACGGGATGAGCCGCGACAGGGGCGGAGTCCCCGGAGGACCCCCGACCCTGACATATTGCCCCGGGCCCCTCCGACAATACATTCATCGATTTGATACGGCGGAAAAAAAAACGACACACATGATCAGCGTGGGAATATTGATACAACAATCTGGATTATTCAAAAGAGTTGTCTTTGGGCGACACTCTTGCAATTACGCCACTCTTCCAGCGGGCCGATTTAATATGCGAAAAGTTCGCCGCAGACTTTCGCAAATTGAGTTAAAAAATTAAAGGGGCGTTAAGTTCGGATATCAAAAGTTTGCGAGACGAAATGGACTTATACTTTGCTAAACGATTTGACTCGTCTGATGGTTGTCAGGAGGAGGGTCCCCCGGTCCCCCGAGGTGGCGCTGGCTAATTTAACGCTTTGTCTGCCAGGGATTGCGAGGACGCCGCGGGGCCGAGGGGGGAGAGGGCAGGGGCAGGGCAGGGGCAGAGCCCCCATGTCTCTACGGTCGTTATCTTGGCGGCAGCGTGAAGGAGGCTAATTTCTGACACTCGTCTCCTGAATCTCCCCGAGGACCCGACAAACAAATTTCAGATGTTTGTTTGGTGCCACGGATCCAATAATCTAGGTTGTCTTAGGATTTTCTATATCCGGCATAACCCAGATTAAATAATACATTAATAATCAAACTGATTTATTAATTTTCGATATATTTCTCATCAGAAAACTTCTCGTTCAAGTAATTTTCGACTTTTGAAAACATTTAGCTAAATATCATATTCAATCGAGGATTTCTATCGCCATTATTCATTTTTAAGAGTTTCTTATTGTCTGTTTCATATTGCTCGATATAAATCTCTGCAACCAAAATTGTCATATTCGTACTGTTAAAACCTTTTTAGGCCCTAGTCAATATTTATCGGTGGATACATTCCACCAAAAATCGCGTAAAATGTGATATTTTTTCATGTTATTTAACAATCAACTACATCGTGCTATAGAAAATTATGAAAAAAGGGTAATAATGAAAACACAATAAATAAATTAGACAAAGTATTATTCATATATGTGTATTTTAGATAATCGATCCGCCACGGTGGCTTGAAAACAACCGAGTCGTCTGAAGGGGGTCTATCAGAGATCCCAAGCAATTCAAGTCTTTGAAAATTGATTATTTTAAGAATAAAAATATTGTTTTATATTATGCATTTGGTCGATATTTTGGATTCTTTAACTAATCAATATGATGCGTAAATGACACACGCACTCGGCAATGTCTCACCGCATACTGAACACAAGCCGCCGATTTATTTTTTTCGCAATTGCGGACAATAAAGGAACATAGTTATTTATTCTGTAGTCTTTTTTAGACAAATATAAAAAAATGTGACACAATAGACCCCATCGGCACGGCTAGGTTAAGAAAAAAATAATACTAACGACACGTCTGACGTCAGCGATGGGTCCTTCACCATTCTTTTTAAAGTCAGTGAGACAGTACGATGATTTTTTTTTTAAAAATGCATCCCCATATACTCAGGACAAATCCTTGACCCCTGAGAGTCGAAGAGTACAGCTTCGAGGCCATCCAGGAATTCATAAATCTCGGATCACTTATTACAAATAATAATGAAACTAATTTTTAAGTACGAAAAAGAACCATGCCGACAAACCGATGCTACTTTGGACTTCAATAGCATATACGGTCGAGATTCCTCTCAAGGAAGACTAACGTCAAGCTCTACATAGTCCTCATCAGGCCTGTTCTAACATACGGGTCTGAATGTTGGGCTTTGATACAACAAGATGAGTGACAACTGAATATCCTGGAGAGGAGGATTATCTTGGAGTCGTATTTGACGACGAGGAATGGCGTATCAGAAGCAACTAGGAGCTGTACCGGTCACACCTGTCGTCAGAGTGGCCAGACTCCGTTGGGCTGCTCACGTCTCAAGGATACGAGACAGTCAGCCGCTGAAAAGGCTTATAGTTAACAAGCCTTCCTGTTTCCGGAGGAAAGAAAGACCAGGGCTGAGGTGGTCGGATTGTGTACAGATGGATACTGCATCATTGAATCTTATCGGAAGATGGAACGACATGGCGGCAGACCGTATAAAATGATGAAGGGTGATAGATGAGGCCAGGGGTCTACAATAGGGCAGATGATATGATGATATTTATTTCATTTAAAAATAATATTGTTTTTCTTCTTTATTAAATTAAAATTAATATAAATAAGGATCAGATCGAGTCCATCTTTGATTCTTCGGCAGAGGCGAATCTTTGTCCTCATGGGGGTGTTATCGGTAAGTAAATCATATCAAATAGTTTAATGGAGCAGGTTGAGATGATTTTCCACTTGAAAATGAATTATTTACAGAGGTCTGCATTTTTTTGAAATTTGTTGTCGGGTTTAGATCAATCCACACAATTTAATTAACATTTTTATAATAAAAAAAACGTACTTCAATGCTAGTTAGATTTTAGGTATATAGTCTTTCCCCTTCTCCACTTCATGTCCAATTTCTTTTCGAACTCCGAAAAAACTGATATTTTATGTAATCTTCTCCTTAAGACAATATACCGGCCTAGTGGCGGGGGTGGTTGAGAGGTCTAAAGAGGCGGTGTGGGACGGGGGGAGGCTTATTAGGGGCATATTTTCCAAAGCGTATTTAGGCGTTGGTGGGAGCAACTTAGGGTCCCGAGGAGGCGTGCTCTTCATATTATCGCGCCGCTTGTTACCCGCGTAAAATAATAATGGCGAAAGTTTTCCCCGAGCGTGGAAATGGTTCAGCGGGGGCGGCGGCCCGCAGGGTGGGGATTACCCCCCCAGGGCTCCCCGGCCCTAATTTATTAAGACAGCCCCCCGGCAACTACCCCAGCCGTTTTACGGCACTTTTTTTTAATACCCACTCCTCCATTCTACACTTTTATTTTACGTCTGTCATATACTGCCACTTACGCCAGACCGCGCCGAAGACTGTGTACTTCTTTTTTTTGCAATGCCGCCTCCGTCTCCCCCGTCTCCCCACCCCAGGCGTCTTCTTCTTCTACAGCTTCTTCTGCGCGGCGTATGGAGAACGATTCCATTTTCATATTTACGACAATTTTACAACTTTTCTCTCTGTGTGAGGTACGCGCTCGGGCCGGGACGAGAAGTTGTTACTTTGGAAAGTTTTTTACGCGATCACTACCTGTGTACTTGGGTCATTTCGTTTTTTTAAGTCCCCTCTT
Organism: Philopotamus ludificatus; assembly: GCA_022495035.1. Classification (NCBI taxonomy): domain Eukaryota; kingdom Metazoa; phylum Arthropoda; class Insecta; order Trichoptera; family Philopotamidae; genus Philopotamus; species Philopotamus ludificatus. The sequence continues at coordinate 7,571 of JAGXCT010035680.1, read as the reverse complement.
TAAGGTGGCGTAAAATTGAAAGACACTCCTTGCAAATGATCGCCCTTCTTCAACCAACAAATATTTACAAGGAATAATATCAGCATTCGATAAAAAAAAACTATTATATTTTACCGAAATATATACAATAGGATTAAATAACAATACGAATATAAAAATAAATATTAAATTAGAGATATATTGTCTAAGAATGATAAATTATTATATTAATTTTGAAAGTGGTATAAGTCACAAAATAATTTTATTTAACATAAGATAGCGATAATTATGTAGTAAAATTGCGTCTTGATGCATATGGTATTGTTTATTATTTTTCTCGTAATATATCGATTATGCTAGAGTCGTTCTCCGTGCGCAATATCGCATATGATGCCGGTAGATTTAAAGTAATGATCGCACTAATTATCATTTATTCTTCCTCCATCGCTATCTTCCCAATTACGAAACAGTTGTATTGCACTTCCGATGATAAATGGGCCCATACAAATTGCAGCTAGTTGAATTAGCAAGAGTCCATACATCAGCGGGCTGCGGCAACGCCCTCGGCATTCCGCAGCGCCAAACCTCGGACGCCATACATCACACACACATTGGGTAATTAAACGAGAAGAAATCAGCCTCCGATATTAATTACCGGAAAATTACGGCGGGTAAGCCACCGCGGCCGACGGGTGGGGGAGGGGCGTCCGTCCAAAAATCTAGTAATTGAATCGGATGAAATATCTTTTGGCAGTCGTTCATATTGCAGGAAGCCGGGCCGCGCTGATGATGGCCATGAATCAGTGGACTCCACCTGTAAATCAGCCGTGACCAGCCCGACCCGACATCAACTACAAGTGTTTATTGGATAGTTTGGTAAATGAGGGTCCGAGAGATATTGGGCACTTGCTGCGGACCCTCGTGCCGGCGTATTCTGGACCCTGTCTCGCGGGACCCCACCGCCCCGTAACTTTCGATAATAATAGATAGTGGCAAAAAATTAATTTTGAACATCCCCGCAGGACGTGCGTTCCCGGACGGGGTGCGTTTAGGGAATGGGCCTTTTTTTCCCGAGATCGGACCGTAGAATTCATGGTGCAGTTTGTGTAGTGGAATTGACCGATTTTCCGTGGCTGGTAAAGTTCGAGTTTTATTTGATCAATTTTAGGAAGAGAAAATATACGGAGATAAAGCTACTCGACATTTCGAGATAAAATAAATTAATTATTGCTATTGCAAAAATATTAATTATTTGTAAATTAGTAAAATAACCTAGCATATCTCTACTAAGATTGCTTACTTTTTCTATGGCCAGAATTAAATCTTTGCAATCAAATTTGAAATCGTTAGCCATAATTTTAGAATCTAAATGATATAGACCGGAAAGATAATATACGTTGTTTGTTTATTTTTTATTAATTTGCATCCTAACTTTCCAGCAATATTTTAATCTTTATTAACAATACAAATAAAATGGAGAAACATTGCAAAAAATATCTCATTTATTTGACAAATTGTTTGTAAAATTATAAATATTATACTGGTGATCAATTTGGCTCCTCCCCTGTTAACATTGTACCAACGATCCCACAACTGTTGAAATATATATTATTTTAATTTCACGTTTTACGTAGCAATCGACGATCATTTTGACATTTACAGATGGAGAATCGCTGATTTAGTAGCGAACATTCGATAGATTTATCACAATAGCATTATGAGCACATAAAAAACGAAGGATCATAGTGACAGGATATTTTTTTCGATTTACTCATTTAATATAAATCCTTATATGTCACAATATATTTGTATTTGTTTAAAAAAGTCTAAAGAATACGTATTATAAATAATCATTGTATTTTATTGTCCGCAATTGCGAAAAAAATATAAAAACAACAATATTCGCTGCAGTTACGACGCGCGCGATCTTTTTACTCGCTCGCATCAGGTACTATGTGCCGATTGACACGTGCTGTAAGAGCTCAGTCTGTAAAAAACACTGCCAAAGGCATTGTTATTTACGCGTCATGTTGATTAGTTGAAAAAATTCAAAATATGCAGCATATCATGAAAAATTATTTTTATTCTTATAATAATCCATTTTAAAAATGCCAAGAATTCATGCTCGGGATATCTGAGAGACCCCCTTCAGACAACGCGGTTGTTTTCGAGCCGCCGTAACGGATGAGTTAAATTGTTATTGAATTTATTTGATGATTGATGAATGAAAATACAGTCAGCCCTTATATAACGTTTCCTGTCAATCACTATTTTCTACAGAATCTCTTGTCAACCAAAGAACATTGACCTTTATTCGCTAGGCAATGTATTATATATTTACAAAATATATAATTTGACCTTAAAAATATTAGCATTTTGTAGAAAGAAGCAACGTTATAGGAGGGCTGACTGTACTACACTTTCTGGTGATTAATTTGGCTCCTCCCCCGTTAACATTGCACCAAATATTCCTCAACTGTTGAAATATATCATTTTTTTACACGCTTACGTTGTAATTGATAATCATTTTGACATTTGAAGATGGAGAATCGCTGATTCAATAGTAAACATCCGCTAAGTTTATCAGAATACCATTAAGAGGACGTAAACGACGAAGGATCGTTGGTACAATTACATTAAAATATTGCATTTATTTAGTTTATACGAGTGAAACTATATTTTATAGTGATCAGTTTGGCTCCTCCTCCGTTAACATTGCATCAAAGATTTCCAAACTATTGAAATAAATTATTTTATTTTAATAATATATATTAAATTAAAAACTATTATATTACTATAATTACCTATATGTTATATGTATATATAGTTGAGAATAGTATCATTAATTATGTTATTATTATTATCATCTGTAGTATTAGCGTGGATATACTTTATTATTGGTCTTAAACGCTTTAAAACTTTAAACGAACAAAACTTGCGCAAGTATCTAAATAATTTATTGCCGCGAGGAACCTCATCGTTCGCTAACAGCCTCCTGATCCCTAACCCCTATCACTGACAGAGGTCTCAGAAAATATTTCGCCCCAGCCGCCATCACCCCGATTATCCGAATTAGCATTTTTGAATGGGCGGCGGGAGGCGGAGGGTTGTAGATCCGACTCGGAGCGAGTAGGGCTCATCACGCTCTATTGCCGCGAGCACTTGGGAGGTTGTTAGAGACAATCTCCGCCAAAATGTCAGGCCATTAACTTAATGCATCATTATAAGCATTACGTTATTAAGTTGGCTTCATTATTTCGAGTCGTATAAGAGCGGGAGCGGAGCGGGACTATTTTCAGGCTCGTAAAGTCGTCCTGGCGAAACAGGACGGGTCGCCAGGAAAAGGAGAGCGACGTAAACCGTAGGATCAGTCGTATAAAAGGAATTAAAAGTCGATGCGAGCTTTCAATTTTTTAACAACATTTCGGCGGTCCAATTCCCTCGCGATTGATGCCGCAGCTTATGAGGTCTATTACACGGCAGATTACACATTACACGTTGGATACAAATTGGATGTGTATATGGGTGTGTGTGCAGATGAGGTCGAGATAGAGGCTCAGGTATACAACCCAAATGTGACTGGTGTACATCTGCGCAGGCCAGGTGACAAGATAATGTCACACCAAAGGGACACCGATCGCGTATCTGACTAACTACCTGCTACTTTTTATTTCTCTATATGTGCTACTGATTAGAGATTAAATGATGATAGGTGGTTTGTGGGACAACGCTGAAGATGTTTCTCGTGTAAAACAATTTGTTACCCTCACGGTGATGCAATAAAATAGTAGTAGTCTCTAAAAATGGCAAAAAAGTATAAAGAACAGGTGGTATCATCAAACTCTTAATAATTATATTGCTAAACGATAAAAATATCATATATTTTAAGTTTAATTTAACAGAAAAACATCAAAATTAATTTGTACCACCTTCGGACGTATACTTATTATTTTTTTTCTCCTTACGTGTTGATTTTGAGAAAGCTGAAACAATTATATCGCATCTAATCCGGTCCAATTGCGAATATTCCAAAGCCAAGACAGCTTCTTTCTTTCCAACCACCGTTTACCTTCTTCTTTTCCCTTAATGATCTGCAGAGTGCAATCTATGGTCTATGAATGTGTCCAAAATATTCAGTTTTGCGTTTTTTACGGAGTCTCCTTGTAGATAAATCCATAAATATTTATTTAAAAAAAATATTGAAAATGGACCTCTTATTTTTAAGTAACCTGTATTTTTTTTACAACAAAATATTTGTCTATTTGTAATAAATTTTAATTCATAGATACAATTAATCAATATGTGGATATTAATTTGGGCATGGAAATACTATATTGTGGATCTCGCTAGAGACCGTATGTTTTTTTGGTAACTATTTATTTATTTATATTGTCCTATTCAACTATATTAACATAGTTGTGCCGATGGCGTCCTTGGGAAACCAAAGTTTTTGATTTTTCTGGAATAACTCTTTCAATAATATTTTGTATTTGTCCAAAGTCTAAAAAATAAATATTATAAATAATCATCATCCTTTATGTCTGAAATTTCGAAAAAAAACCAACAATATTCGCTTCTGTTGCCACGAGCGGGATGTTTTTTCTCGTTTGCATCCGGTACGATGCGCCAAGTACGAGTGAAACGTACGAGTGACACGTGCTGCGAGAGCTCAGTCTGCGTCGAGACGTCACCGAGTGCGCTATCATTTACGCGTCATATTAATTAGTTAATAAATCCTAAATATTGAGCAAATTATGAAGCATTTTAAAAAAAAAAGTCAAGATGTCAATGAATAATTTATTTATAGAATCAATATTTTGACTTGAAACGCTTGGGGTATCTGAGTTACCCCATTCTGACGATGCAGTTGTTTTTGAGCCGCCATGACGGATCAGTTAAAAATATATTTACACAGTCTTTACTATCTACTAGTACTTTATTTTCTTGTCTTTTTAGACAAAAACACGTAACAAATTAAAGCAAAGCTTTGGAAATTTTTACCGCATCCTGTATAGGTCGAATTGTCCCAATATTTTGTTATTGTACTTTTATGCTTGACGTATTTTGACATTAGTAGCCACAATGAATGCCTAGTTTATCGTTGGTTGTGCAAAAGATTTCAAGTTTTTTAGTGCTCTCGACAATTTTTCATTTAAAAAAATTAAAATATGTCAAAAACAACATTTTTTTAATTCCTCAGCCTCAGTATTTGACAGATTTGGTCCCTGCATTCGTTTCCTATTCCCGAAGATGAAAAATCCATGAAGACAGAATAACAATAATTAAAGACAAGCTAAGTTTTTAATCAAATCTTGTAATAATAATAATATAATGGATAAAATTAATAAATTCCTGTTTAATTATTCTATAAATCAGGGATAAAGTTTCCGCAAGATTTTTATATTTTATAAATATTTTTCTTAGATTTTCACATTAAACGCTATGTGTCATAAATTATAATATGTTAGTAAAAGGGATATCTTTTTCGACGTTTTAAATTTTACGCGATTGTTGATGTCGTTTTTTTAAGCGAATAACTCATTTTTACCCGATATTTTTGGCACTAAAATTTTTAGAACCAATATTCCAGTGTAAAATGAGAATCAAGTGAATTTATTTGGCAAATATATTAATGCTATTAATAAAAAAATAAAATCATGGCGATGGTGAAACCGGATCATTGCGTCGATGATGAAAAATAACATATATCCGGCATGCCGCTGCGAATAGAGGCGAAACATCCGGTATTCCCATATTGAAATATTCGCACATTGGCCATGATAAAACGCGATACAGTAACAATGTTTTGGCAATTGAATTAGCGCATGTAACTCTGGCGCATATCGCGTACTCCTCTACTTTATGCGCCATTACCGACGCCCGTTACAGCCGGGCGTCGCTTTAATGCGCGCCAATTGAAAAATATCAATTTTGGCCAATTTTGAAGCGGCATAAATTTGCGGCTTTAGCGCTGGGGCAAAATTCCAATTTGTAGCAACGAAATATTCGGTCGGTTATTCATAATTTAACATAATGAAAATAATAAATTCTACTAACAAAAATAATAGTTTAATTAATTGAATATTTCTAAGCTATTACGCGAAAAAAATATTTTTTATTGTTGCTTTTGCTCGTGTAAAAGGTTAAAAATGCATAAAATAATATGTAAATATAATAAATGATATATAAATAAAATAGTAAAGCCAATGATAATTATAAATAAAACGATTAATTGTGACCTCAGTTAGAAATTTATTCATATCTGGTGAAAATAGTGTTGCAGATACTTCTACCATTTACCACTACCTACTGCAACACCCACATTATGATATTTTAATAAAATAACTCTGATTAAAAACAGCGTTTTGAACACTTTTGCAACATGAATTTTTAAATAATAAATGGCTTGCAATAAATATAATCATAATTAAATATTTAGATTTATATACATGCGACAGATGCGAGGCGAAAGAGATATAAACCTTCTAAATAATATTCTTTATTGATTATATTAATTAATTAATAATATTGTGCTTTATATACACTGAAAATCGTAACATGCAAACGTTAAACGTAAAGAATGTAAAAAATACTGCGATATAGATAATATAACAGAAAACCAAATAAATATATTTTTTAGACATTGAAAACATTTTAGCATCCGTCGTTTAATACTAAAAATATTCTAGACCCCATAGTTTTAGGTTAAATATTTTCTACTGTATTTTCTCTCTACAAAAATAATTGTTTGCAATAGTAAATAGAATAGTATTTAATATTAATGTGTAAAACTAATCAATGCTGTGTGTTATAATTAATAATGTATTTAAAAAGTAATCCTGTTCTTTTTTTATTAAATATTACTAGAATATATTTTTTATTATAATATACTACATAATATGGAGCTTTAAGATAAGATCTTAAGAGCTTAAGGAGTTAGTATAAATTTATTAAAAGTAATTAAAAAATATTCTATTGAATACTATGATATTTATTGAAATGAAACATACAAATCTGAGAAAATAATGTATGTACACAAGCGAGATTGATTTTTTTTATTAAATTTTAATGAAAGATAGGCTAGAGATTATTAGCTTGGTTATCCATTTATTTATATTTGCAATTAAATTGTAGATGGAATTATAAAACAAGGTAAAATTCTAATTTATCTACGTCTAATTTATACAAAATTATAGATTAAATGAAACAAATATAAAAAAAAAATGTAAACCATATTTTTGTACTCAGAACCATATCAGTTTCTAATTTAGTAAACTATATTAAATACTGAGTAACCAAAAGAAATGAAAAATCGATATTTTTGGTAAAGAAGAAAAATTTTATTACATAAACACGACCAACGTTTATTATAATGTAAATTAAATACAACCATCTGCGTTTACGCGGGTTTTTTGCGCGGTTTTGGACTAGTTTAAAAAACCAACGAAGAAAAGTATTTTTTTGTATTCATCTAAATATTGAATATATGGAAAAGGCTCTGATTATCTGAATAGAATACTATTATTAGTATTATAGATTATATTATCATTATAATCTATAATTATAATGATAATATAATCTATAATACTAAT
>JAGXCT010035679.1:56012-75341 GCA_022495035.1 Philopotamus ludificatus | reverse complement strand
TATTATCATTGTTTATAAATATAGTGAATATTAAAAACCTAAAATAATAATTTTACAATGATACGTAATTGATTTGTTTTATGCCGTCATAGCGGCGTATAGAGTGATCAATGATATTCGAGTACAAAGGGTTAATACATCAATTGTGTGTCATGAGTCATGACCTAACAAGATTAAAACAAAATACTAAATAAATATATACATTGTCGATTATCTGCCGAGATAAAATAGAAATAATGTGCAACGCCTACTTGATACTTTAATAAAAATAAGAATCAAGATATTTGACTCATGATTCACATTCCAATAATTTTTTTATCCAACTTAATTTTTGTCTTTAACAGTGCATACGACATATCAAAAATTGGGTTAACACTAAAATTAATCAACGTATTTCTCGTCATAAAGGGTTTATATATTTATAGATGATATAAAAATATTATAAATAAAAAACAGTGATAAAGAAAATTAATTAATGCAAACTAAATAAGAGCTATTAACATATTATATGATGAAATACTGAAATTTTGGATCAATAAAAATAATAAGATTTTATACGCGTATTTAAGGAAAATGGACAAAATAATTTAGCTGGCAGGAATTATAATGTTCGTATTAACTCATTGCCTACGGGGGACGTGGATTCCACGTCAATAGCGTTTTTGTGTACGTACGGGGCGCGCATATCACACGCCAGCCGACACTACGCGTTTGATCGATTGTAACTTTTACAACGTTTAGTTGTTGGTTAGATACTTAATAGTCGTAGCAATACAAAAATGCGGCAAGTGCATATAAATCCATCATATGAGTGTGTTTAGAAATTATTGACTTAATAACGCAATTATTTAATGTTTAATATTACTGCTAAATAAACACTATTTAGGAATTTAGTTATTTACTACACAGTTATAATCTTTGGACTTGAAAGCTGTGAACTGCTGTCTATTATAACGTTTTTGGTTTTTGAAATATTTTCTTATCGGTAGGATACTTAGTTTTAGTTTTGATAAATGAATTCTTACTAATATCATATCGTAATTGTTCTTAATTTATTTATTACGTACTTCAATATTTGGAGCCATAAATATACGGCATAAACCTGTGACCTACTGGCCAACGACTTTGAATACAAATCTTCTGTATAAATTTTCAAAATTCACCATTCAAATGTCCATGTTTAAACCATGTTTTATAAAATTTCTAATTCGGTCCGTTTCCAAAAAAAAATGGTGACCCTTGCTATAAGATATACTCATTTTTTTTACATTAACTATCCAGCAAATTCGAAGTTCAAGTATTTAAATTTTTGGCTCAATATCTTAATTGTTAAGAGGACTATGATGTTTCACTAAGTTTCGGCGAATGTCTTAACATAATTTTTGAATTTCGCAAATTGTGTAAGTCTAATTGTTACAATTTATTGTAATGGTATTAGTAACTTTATCTTTGACATATTTTGATATTGGTTCCTTTTTAAATTCTTATGGCAGTGGTTCTTAACCTTGTTAGAGGTACTGAGCCCCACCAGTTTTATAAGCACGTTCACCGAACCCTTATATTATATGTATTATCATTTTTCATAATATCATACAATGAGTCGGGTGTTTGTTTTAACCTCCTCCGAACCCGGGAGACTGACTCACCGAACCCAGGGTTCGATCGAACCCAGGTTAAGAACCACTGTCTTATGGTATAGTGAGCCCTCAAAATAAATTTAAATGATAATGAAGATTTTTTTTTATATTTATTTTATTTGACTACGACGGTTGGATGGCGAAAAAGAAAGATTCAAAAGCGCTATTGATCCTTTTAAAGATAAACATTCTAAAGACTATAAAGATGCAAGGGGAATGAGTCTCTCAAACTAAGTGTCGAATCACGACACAGGTTAATTGTTAATATTATTTAAATTTGATCGAAATTAACATTATTTGTTTTTTTATAAGTATTTATTTAATGCGGGATAGGTGCCATTAAATTAATTAATTCAAATGCGCTAAACTACCACATAAATATTATTTTATAAAACGTGCCGAGGTAATGGGTGTCTTCCTCTTACATACCTCCTGGCCAGTTTTAAAAATAATTCCCTGAATTCATAGTTTTCGTCGGACACCTATCCGACTACCAACTTGGCTCAGTCGCGGTTAACTTGCATTAACAAAATATTTGCATGTTACCTACAAGCCATAACACTGGATATTTAAAATGTTAAGCTCGCACAATGTTTAACAAGAATAAAAAAATAAACAATAATTCTGATAAGCCTTTGCTTTAAATTGAGAATAAAGTACATCACTTTATATAAACTATTAAATGTAGTTTTTGACACCTCCTTAATTATGAATAATATACGTGTTTACAAGTGATACATATATACTAAAACATGTTGAAAATTATCAACAACTTATAACAACGTCGATAAACGGAGGAAAATGATCATGGACAATCGTTGAATCACTATCGGAGAGATTGCTGATAATATTGGAAAAACATTTGGTTCATGACAAGCATTTTTAAGAACGTTTTGACCATGAGATTTGCTGTAGCAAAATTTGATACAAAATTGATGAATCGCTGAATGTAGTCAAATACGATACAGAACTGTTCAAACTCAATTGTGTTAAACGAAACAAATCAAACTAATTAGCTTAACACAATTATTCCTATTGGAGTATTATTTGTCGTGCAATTTAATAATAATTGTAATATTAAACAATCGTTTTTTAAGTCACTGATAGCGTACGATGGTGACATTGAATTTGCTATAAAACAAAATATAACAATGAACGAACATTGATTGTCTAGATGGATTAAATTGAAAATTTTACTCTATTCCGATTTATTTAATTAAATATCAACATCTAATCAATTATTTTTGTATTGATATAGTATCATGTTTTTAATAATCATATTTCAGTACATTTTTAAAGCAAAATATGACGAATTTAATCCAAATCTTGAGTTAATGATTCATTAAGAAAACCCACGGGGTCAACAATCTTATGAAACAAGATATTTATTTTTAAATATTATTTAAACAAGTCTACAAATATGCATGTATTGATTAGAAGTAAGATCCAAGAACTGTTGGATCAATAATATTTAAAAAAATAGGTTGTAGATTGCAAAGATAATTATATAAGATAAACTACAGGAGATATAATCAATCAAAATATTTTAATTAAATATTTTATTGATGTGTAATCGTGCGGTCCACGCCAGTTGCAAAACTCGCGAAATTTATTGGCGCAAGTTGTATATTTTTATTTTAAATCATTGTTGTCTTTTTAAGCATCACAATATGCACAACTGGCTAACGTCTGCATTCTAAATTGATCACTTATAATAATTGATACACAGAACGTGTTGATATTTGGTACAATCGGCTGCAGTTATAGCCAACTGCTGCTCTCGAAGATTGTATTTCGGTATTTAGTGTTAAGCTCGTTGTGCTCTGATCGAAGTTTGCCAGACGGTCTTAGCGATTCAAAGGCGGTTAGTTGGATGCTCTATGCGATGTTGCGTACCAGCAGCGGGAGGCCACTACACAGAGATTCAATACTGAAAGCTATTCGGCACTAAATCTATTTTGAATAAATTAATAGACGTTTTCTCATGCTGAAATCTGTTTGCCGGAACCGTTGCCGATCACGGCCATTAAACTTGTTTTGCTTATCCGCCAGCAGCTAATTGATCTGAAGGATTGCGGCATGCGTGAAAACACGTCGCCATGACACTGTCCCCAGGCTCGGCCCCTGTTTACGCTCGAATAATTTTCTCGGGGGCTGCAAGGAAAAAAAAAGAAAAACATGAAGAAAAACGATGATAAGCAAGGGGCTCACTTATATACGGCGTGTTTGCGGTGGTCGTTTTATTTTATCGTGACCGCCCGGAGGGCTTCCGGAGTCCAGGTCCACTGCGGTCCTACCCCCTCCACCCCCATCGCCTTTAATGATCTTCTGATTACGGAGCAAAACTTGATTAGCTCGCTCCCCGAGGAAAATACGGCTGTCGTAATATATATAAATGCGTTTACCTGTAGGTTGTGACATCCAGAACACCTGTCACTCATTCATCCTGTATCGGCTCTTTGTCACACGCAGCTGACCGTATCGCAATTTCGATTCAATATTTATTTACGATGGAAAATCTCTAGAATATTAAGGATTTTAATATAAAAAAATATGAGTGATTCTGATATATTGCGTATTAATTAATATCACTATATAAGATTGTGAATGCGTATCTGCATTTACATCAAAACTTGATTACAATCGTTATACTATTATATTTCATGATACGGATCGAATAAGATCATTGATATGTATGCACAATGCACACCATCTTAGTATTTATTATAATAAATCAAGATGGGAGATATATACAGATTTAATGGTTTGTGATGCTGTAGACCAGTGCTTCCCAATAACTTTCATGTCACGGCCCCCTGAATCTGAAAGAATTAATAAGAATTAAAATACTTAATGCTATGTGGAAAAATATTCATAAATGAATATTTGTACTTTGTACTGAATATTTTCGTGGCCCCCGCGAGAAATCCTGCGGCCCCTGATTTGGGAAGCACGGCTGTAGACCATAGGTTTCCAAACTTATTTGACCCATGGCCCCCTTTTTAGACACAAAATTACACAAGGGCCCCCCTGGAAACTTAACTTTTTTAAATTAAATGAAACAGAAAAATGTAGTATTACTAATTTTTCATATACTTATAAGATACGCCGATACTGAAACTGCTGAGTAATTAATATTTATTAAATAATCCTAATGAGAAAGACGAATCTGATGTACTGTCACTAATATTTTCATATTTTGCAGTTTTTTATTTGCAATAAAATTTCATCAAAAAATATATTCAACTACGAAAGTAATTTTTTAATTTCATAAAGGTATTTTGGAATTAAAACAATTCGAAAAAATAAATTAAAAAAGGTAATTATTACAATAAAATAACGACATATAAATCGCACATGTAGATTGCTTACTATTATTAGTAAATAACATCAGAGAGATGTAAAATTAAATTAATTTCTAATGCGAAGGATGAGCCTGGTGTTTTCCATTAATTTTTCTATATTAGGCTCTATTTTTGTTAGCAGCAACCGCAAATTTCCACGGTCAACTACATCCAGTGGGTTCCTTTTTTTAGTTAAAAGACTTGCGACTGCACTAAATCCACATTCTACTAAGTATGATATGGAAATACAATTAAAACTTTTCTAACCACAGCCCATAGTCCAGGAAAAAGTGTGGGTATCAGCTTTTGTTACCAGAACTCTTGGTATCCTCGTTTGAATTTAATTTTTAACTCACTTTTGCTCGATAATTCCACTTCTAAGTATAATTCCGTTTCTTCAGTATTTAAGAATGGGTCTTATATCCAATTGGGAATCTCCATTGTAAAAATATCTTTTAATCGATTATTAAAATCGATATGGAGTGTCTCCAAATGTTGACAATATATTAAAATGTCTATAAGGTTATAATTAGTAATGTTAAAATACTATAAGGTTATTAATATTAGCACCTCATGGCCCCCTTTTTGCTCCCCTACTCCCCCCAGGGTCAGAATTACCCCCTCAGCTTCGTCCAGGCCCCCCCAGGGAGCCAGGTGGCTTACTTTGGTAACCTATGCTGTAGACGAAAAAAAAATAAAAATTGGGTTCATTTCTATGGAGTATTAATTTTAATAATATTAGAAACTAATTAAACTCGTATTTTTCAACACGATCTATTGCAAATATATCGATAAAAAGCATTGGCGTTTATAATGAAATTATTTGCAAATATATAAATGCTATCATCATGGAGGAAAGATTATTATTGTTTTATTAATGAATATTAATGATGAATTTTATTTTCATATCTCTAGTAAAAGATAAAATTCCAATATTTAATTGCCACTTTTTAAATGTTTATGAAATTCTCTCTTGTAATTAATTAGCAGTTAACATTATAAATTATTGATGTAGATATCGTGTATGTGTAGGACGCAAAGGTCTTTAGAGAGCTTAAAGTTCGCGCTACGACATAGCGTCAAATTAATTTCACAGTCAATAAACCATAATAATGAATATTTTAATTGATTGAAACTATGTAATTAAAAACATTATTAACTGGGCTATTTTTTTGAGACGAAAGCTTACACTATAATTATTTATATTAATAATTACTCGTTTTTATTGTAATTGATTTCAAAAATTCTTTCGATTAGGTTGAAACGCTTTCCCATGTTTTAGTTCACCTTGGCCTCGTATTACACAGTCATATGGTTTCACAAAAGCGTCGTGTAATACAAATCCGTGCTATACGATGTTTGAAGTTCATACAAAAACAGTTTATATGTTAGTCTACGCAATTTCTCCTTGAATTTTTATATGATGTAGTTAGAATCGCTACTTAAAAATTTACCCATTAGCTAAAAAAGTGTAATTGTTGATCTTTAGATGACGATTGTTCTTTTTAAATTATCATATTTTTTTAGTGTTCTTTTGAATAATGTTTCTGTCTATAGGTATGTTTTTGTCATTGCAGACTTCTATCCATGTCCAGAGCACTTTCCATCTTTTCTATTATTACTGAGTTTGTACGTGTAGTATTTTTCTTACTGATGGACGATTTTTTTAAAAATAGTGTTACATAATGCGTTTTCTATCGAAAGGGCCACTAATCATCAACCATGTTATAAAAACACGTGTTATACGAGGCCATGGTGTATCCGAAAAAAAATCAATTACTTTAATTTTTGATAAAAATGTTATTTGCTAGCGTATTTCTAGTTAATCTATATCGATTTTGACGAGCTTATAAAATATATAGTAAATAAATAATAGCTAATCACGAGTTTGATTGTCTTTCATGTCAAAGTTTTCTATTCTGTTGCTTTGTATTTCCGTGCAAAAAAAATAAATCTTCTCTCATGTCACACATAACTTTATAAATATACGTTTCGATATACATAGAGGAGATTTGAATAGAGGAATCATACTCGACTTTTTGACATGCTGACGTGATTTCCTTGGAGGAGACCGAGTCGACAAAGAGGACTCGCGTCGTATTTCCGGTGTATAGTAAACGATTTCGACTAATATGCAGTACGATTTTATATAACCAATCTAATCTTTTAAAATATAGTCAGTCCTCGACTTACGCGAGTTTTAAAAAACGCGAAAATTACAAAAGCAGTGATTTATATTCCAAGCTACACTTTAATATATGAACAAAAGAAAAGGGATAAAATACAATTAACACTAGACCGATACTTGTCCGAATTGTCTTTATTCCATACATTTTATTTTGTATAAAATACTTATGTATGTCCTGTGAGCAATGCTCTTCAAACTTCTTTAAAGAAACATTGTAGTAATATATAGTGGAAAAAAAATAATATATCAATGAAACCATAAAATAAACGAATTGCACCTACTCGTGGACAATATTTAACCCAAATAAATATATTTACATGTTACATTTAAAGTCAATTTACACCCGGATACGTTGAAATAAACAATATTTTCTAAAGCACTATTCCTTAATTTAATTTGATTAAATTTGTGTAACATAAATTAGCTTGATTTTGTGTAATATCAATTTAATTAGGGATAATATATCTAAGGCAGAAACTAAGCCTTTACGATCATTGCTGAACACAGATACTTAGATAGATTTCACAGTTCTGACATATAAAATCGATGATAAAAATTAAAAAGCACAACCCATAAAATTCGACAATAAACTGCTGAAGACAAGAGAGAAATTTTTGCAGAATATTTTCTAATCATTGAAACACTAATACAAGATAAATAAAACAGATTTTACAGCATCGGAAAATTGACATAAAGATGGCACATTATTTTTAAATTAAGTATATTGAAATATATATATATATATATTTGTTATGTCAACAAAAAAAGTCATTTTCTTTATATTTTTATATAAATAATATTGTATTTTTTTTTGGGTAAGAGATACATATTGCTATATTCGAAAATTATGTTTTCGTTATATGTTTATTAATGACCTTACATTTTTAGCTAAAAATATACATTTATGCTTTAATTATAATACACGAATATGTAGCTAAAGTAAGTTAATGTTATTACAGGAAGGTAGCATAGGGCCGGAGGCTGACACAGTATCAGGGACAGGTTCCAAGAGGGAATCGCTGAAGAGCAGAGGGGGTTGGGGCAGCCCTATTGAGTTCGTCTTAGCTTGTTTGGGCTACGCAGTTGGACTTGGAAATGTATGGCGATTTCCATACCTTTGTTACAGAAATGGAGGAGGTAGGCACGTCACAATTACCCACAAACAATATATATTACAAGTGTGTGTGTGTGCGATACAGCTGTTTATATGTTTCAGGTGCTTTTCTCATACCATATTTCTTAATGTTGATCTGCATCGGATTGCCGATATTCTTCTTGGAGTTATATCTTGGCCAGTACACTGCTATTGGACCCATCGACGTCTTCAGAAGGATAGCACCTGCATTTACCGGATTAGGGTACTGCACGCTGGTGGTCATCACGCTGATTATCATCTATTACATGATCATCGTGGCGTGGACGCTGTATTATACATTCATGTCTTTCAATCCGAATCTTGGATGGGGGAATTGTGACAATGATTTCAATACAAATCGTAAGTGATTTATTTAATAAAAACATATAGTTTAAGACAGCGTTGTTTATGTGAAAAATTTTTGTATTGCGTTTATTTCACGCCACTAAAAACATCCTGAAAGATAAACAAAAGTTGAATGAAAAAAAAAGTTTTTTTCTCAATGCGAAAAAGTCGAAAGATTTCCCGCGAAAACGAGTTAAAGAGAAAATTGTATAAAATATTTCAGTTGAGTGAAATCAAGTTTGTCGGTTCACGGAGTGAAAATGCCCGGGGCTTTATCGGCTGGCTTTTCCACAATCAAATGCCTAACGACTCAGAAGTGAAATATTTTCGTGTGTAAATGTAGGTGGAGGCGGAGGACCGTACACTACCCACCCTCCGAAAAATTCAAGTGACGAATGATTGCCGCGATTGATGAGACATTGCCTCCCGTATGAAACATTCTTTCAGCATTACGATTTTGTTGTTATGAAATAATTTATGGCATTAATTAATGACACGAAAATCTTTTATACAATACTAATGTTTCTTAAATAATATAATCGATTTTAATCTCATCATTCATCAAATTTGGCACAATGAATATAAATATGTTTTTATTAAAAATATAATACAAATACAGAATCTCTTTAATTAATCTTTATGATATATTATCATTATAAGATTATAAGAGATAGAATAAATTATTCATATTTCTGCGGTTTGTTTTTTATTTTCTAATCAAAAATAAAGAATTTTTTGTAAAGAAAAAGAAGCTTAGATTAAAAATTAGAAGCTCCCATTAAATATTATTATATATTTTTAAAATAATCAAAGTGGTTGTGATTGAAGTGTTTGAGGCAATTTAGCCATTCTTTTATTCCTTAATGTTTAGAAACGGTCGCCTTTTTATTTCTTTATCATCAAGAATATGAAGATGTATACATACAAAAACACGTGAAACCTTTTTGATAGCTAAAAATAAACTGAGAATTTATTATAGCTATCAAAAGTCGAGTGTTGTCGCGTTTCGGTAGAAGAAAAAAGGCACAGCTTTATTAGATTGAAACACTTTTGGTCAAGTAGCATCCTTTTAGAAACATATTCTGATTAATCGATCCGTCACGACGTCTCGAAAACAATCGAGTCATCCTAAGGGGGTCTATCAGAGACCCCAAGTATTTTAGTCAAGTCATTGTTAAAGTCTTCATAATCATTTTTTTTAATGGATTATTCTAAGAATAAAAGTAGTTATGAATGATATACTTCATAATTTGGTAGATATTTTGGATTTTTTAACTAATCAATATGACGCGTAAACGATACGCGCATTCATCGATATCTCGCCGCAGACTGAATACACGTCGTCGACTGAGTTCTTTCGGCACGTGTCACTAGTACGTTTTACTCGCAGTTGGCACATTGTATTGAATGTAAGCGAGAAAAAACATCGCACCTGTGGCAACACATGCAAATATTTTTGTTTTTTTTTCGCAACTGCGGAATATAAATATCAAATATATTTATAATATTTATTCTTTGGCCTTTTTCGATAGATATTTAGATAGATAGAAAAATCGATTAAAAAACGCACGGCCTCTTTTATTCTCCTGATATGTTTGAACATTGAATGTTTTCTTTAAATATCCTACAATTTTTTTTCCTATTCTCGCAACGATAAAGTTCAAGATTTTATCTCAAATACGCCTTAGTCGACGCCATCCCGGGCAGATCCCAAGGCACCGGCAATAATAACATCGTCACACCATATCTCGATTACTGTGCAGAATGAGGTGATTAGGGGATATCACTCAGTTGTATAATATCATATCCGAGGTTTTTATCACTTGCGTTACGACACTACTCCGCGTGAAAGAAATTTCATTTCGAACACACTCAGTAGGTATATTGCTCTTTCATAGCACATTTATTTTTATTCAAGTGTGATGTCTAAGCAAAAAAAAGACGATGGAGAAGTGGATGGATGACAAGTTGGTGGACATAAATACACACGTTCTCCTTTGCGTGTATTAATGGCGAGCCCTTATTGCTCCGGCGCCACATCCTTTCTGGGGATGGCCGCTTTATCACCGGTGATGAATTAATAGCCACGGTCTGTGCCATTATTGTCACAGAACTGTCAAACGATGACAACAGCGGAGACTAATTCGCGTCATAAATAACCGTTAACCGACGCAGGCGCGTCTCTGAAGCCGACGCCGCTCCAAGGCGACGCTATGGCCAATTGCCACTTAAAATGTGACAGAAGAATCTATGTTTGTTGCCCCGGTATTATATGTGACGGCAATAATTTGGTTTTTTACAAGGGTGTAGTAAATGGAGATGATTTGAATGACCATTTTAGATTAGATTCTATTCTATTCTATTTATTTCTAAAAAATGGTACGCGTTATGATAAATAAATGAACAATGGATATGTTGAAATTTTATTAATTATGACAATGAAAATTACAGTATTAACCCCAGGGGCTTTATTATTTTATTTTTAACAATTGCATTGATTAATTTTAATCACTAGATTAAATATTTATTCATTGAGATATTATATATAAATATATATATATTGTCAAACAAACACAAAATTGTTGGAGATGTATGCATCTGTTGAAAATATATATACAAAAATGTATCTATATGTGGATATGCATATCTGGTCTTCAATGGATATCTCACCATAGAGCCAGTATGCCACGAGAAGGAAAACCCTAAACTATAGACCGATAAATAATCTAGTCTCGTTACTTTTGCTCCTTTTCTTTCATTAGATAGGGCTATTGTGCGGCAAGGTTAATAATCACTTGCGATTTGTCACTTGTGACTCTTTATAATAAGTAGATAACGCCCAGAGAAGAGGAAAAACAAAAAGGAGCAAACACAGGAGGTACACAGAAGACATACGGATAAGTAGATTAAATGAGTTGACTGTATACTAAATAAATAAATAGAGAAAAATAAATTTATTTATATTAACAAAACACTGAAAACAATTAAAAAAACTAACATTAGGTTAAAAGTAATTGAAAAGAAAAATGATTTTGGTTATCAGAAATATAATATCTAATATTTCACAACGACGCCATTGTTCTTAATCGCTTCCAAAATTCTGTTCGTCATTGGATTATACGTATATTTTTTGATAATGGTATGACGTTTCATATTCTCTAAGCCTCATAGAATAAAATAAACTTAAACATGTGCATGCAAACTGAGGTACGTTCTTTAATTCATTTTTTTCACTATAAATTTATTAAAAATAGTTTTAATACGATATGATATGATACACCCGGGATGGCCGAGAGTTTTTCAGCCAAGTGTCATTCAAAATTTTCCGGGACACTCGAAATTACCGCAAATATCTATAAAAAAGTTTTTTTTAAAGCTCTTAAATCGTAAAAATAATAAATAAAATATTTATTTTATATTTTTTTTTCGAAGCAGAAATGATATGGTTTATTGTCGGGGCTTTGCCCGCTAAAACACTTAATTTTTAAAATAATAATTGCGCAAACCAAAATGTTTTTTTCTGCGCGCAAACGTTAAGGAACCATTACGAAAATTGTTATGAGCATGAAAGTTGAAGAATGATTCAGATGAACGTATGATAAAAATATATTTAAGATATGAGAGATAAAAAATATTAGTATTATTTAAGATATCATTAACACCTTATCTCTATTTTGGCATCTATGAAATCTTGGCAGGATCAGTTTGTGTACTGTATTAAAGTAGACAGTTTGAGTACCGTACCATTCTAGCGCGTAGCTACTTTATGACAAAAGAAAGAATTGCATCGGTATCCTCGGTGTTTAGGAAGGCGATGATTTTATCTAAAAACATATTTTTTTAACTGAATAAGCTAATAAAAAAAAGAGAAGAAACAAAGCAAATTTTTGAAGTTGAATTGATAATGTTTTTCCTTTTAATTGTCCTTTTACGTGGCTATTTACATTTGTTTCAAAAACACTAAAATATTAGTATTGATTTAATTATTTAATCATGTTGTTTAAAAAAATCTTTTTTTCTCTATATTGAGTATCGTTTTTTTTTTTTTTGCTTCGTTTAAACAGTCAGGATGTCTGCAATAAATCTCAGCGATTATGGTTTAGCCATATCTACCCTCATAGTATTTTCGCTTTGCTCAAGTCATGCGGTATCTAAACTCCTTGTTCGTGAATTTTTCTGATTTCTTTAAATATTCTTACACAAGCATTCGAGTACGTCTGCTATTAGTTCAATTGATTTTGTTAGGTTTGTTTCGATGTCACACCTTAAAATGTCATCATTCGATAATTCTCTTCTCTCAAGAATTGTTTATTAAATCAAAGATTTAAAAAAACTTAAACCATCTCTGACACTGACGAATAGATATTACATCTCCATATAAATCGCATTTTTTTTCGAAGTAGCCGAGGGGATGTTTTTCTATGGAATTCGTACAGCAGGCAGTATCGCAAATAACTCTTGTCTAATTGAAAGCCTTCCATTTGAAATATAGCAAAGGAAAAAAACAAATTTCTTCTGAAAGATGATCTCCAGATGTTCACGGACCGAACAAATGTAAAACACATGTCGATGATTATATGTAAGAAACACAATTGATGACCAAACAGGTCCTTGTCTAAATCGCGTCATTTTCGTTCGGTACCCTTACTAGTACCATTATTTTAGGGTAATATTATAGATCTTTGTTAAAACCGTTAACTTTTCCTTCAAATTTATTGGTTTTGAAAACAATCTTGCTAAGAAACTTACAATAATAAAGTATCTAAATAAAAATCCACTTGTCACTAGTTGTTACCTTCAAATGTTCAGACAAATAAATGCCATTACCATTTAAATTATATTGTAAATAGGTAATTTATCTAAACATTAGTATAAATAAATAAGATTTCTCAATCACATATACGTTTCTGTTAGCGCGAAATGAACATTTGCTTATTTTAAGATTATAAAATAAATTCTATGGGCTAAATTTTTCATATTTTTAAAATTTAAAAAACCTTCGATCATATCTGCACCAGCGCCCAAAACTTCTAGCTATGCCACTCATATGAATTCAGAAGATAAACAAAATATTTTTTTTAATTATCAGAATAAACCAAAGTTTTTTTTAGGAACGTTAGATTCATTCGATTTTTATTACCAAGAGTTTATAAAATAAAACGAACGTGGAAATATTTTATATTGAAAACGAAATGAAAACGTACGGTTCGTCTTTGCAAATATGTTATGAATAATTCGCAAGTAGGTCGCAACTTGCCGCAGTACCAAGGTACCGCCATTAATTTAATTGTTTACACGTTCCACGTGCGCCCGGATTATCAATGCTCTCACACGAAACGCCGGATAAACGGGCGTAATGATTCCCACGCCCGTCGTCATTTCCCGAAAATTTCCACAGGTGAAATTAAATTTTCCTAATTTCCCGCCGAAACTCACCTCGGCCCCCCAAGTATTCCATTATTCAAAATTTCAGGCGGAGGTGCGGATCGGCACATGTCTATATGGACTGAGCGCGAATTCGCACTAATTCTATGCAAATTTAATTCAACGAAAGTAATCGCTAACTGCTATGGGGCCGCGTGCAAAATGATGCAGGTTATAAAATTAAATATGCTGCCGTAGTTCGACAAAAAATTAAATTACATCATCATCCGATCCCTACGCATGCGCATACAATATATACATAATACATAAGGAAGCTGGTGGATACATACATTATTAGATTCGGCGTAGGCTGTCTCCCGACTGATATTTCCTATTAAGTCCCCGTTGACGTCCATAGATTCTGATGGAAAGTTTAATAAAACGTATTCACGGTTGCGAATGAGACGAGGGTCCTGTCATTTGTCAGGGTGGTAGGGGTCATCCCTGCGGTTCTAGAGGGCCTCGGACGCCTCCCACGCCAGGTGCTCGGATACCTGTCAATCAATGCCGACGGATACAATCAACATGTTGTTGTGTATCGGAATTATACCCGTGTGTTGACTGCGATAAGTGACGCCATGTGCCACGTGGCACACGAAATATATTCCCATGATTTATTCATTTGGCGGACATTTTCGGAGGGGGGTTTCGATAAGGTTGATGTGGAGTCGGGAATAGCTTAAATTTTGACACGTCCTGTAGAAATACACGCTTTTGCGATTAATTTTTATGTGGTGACATGATTTTAATAAAACATTTAGTATATTTATATAAATTTTATTAAATAAAAAATACTACATCTCCATTTCCATGCAAACGACTGATCGGCTTGTTAAAAATAATACGCGAAACTTTTGTTCTTCTAAAAAAATCTTTAATTACTCATTAAATATTAAATTGGTTAAACCAAATTTCGATATAGCATTAAGCTCCTCAAGCGATTCTGTCTTTAGTTTAACCAATCCGTCACAGCGGCTCTAAACCAATCGCGTCGTCCGAAGGTACTCTATATACAATGAAAGATAGACTCCAAACATTTCAAGTCAATCGATATGACGCGCCAATGACACGCACATTCGTTGATGTCCAGCCGCAGACTGAGGATACGCCATAGGTAAACTGACCGCCAAATTCTCGCGGAGAGTGTGACTAGTATATGTTCCACTCGCACTTTGGCGTATCGTACCGGATGCGAGCTAGAAAAATTATCGCGCTATAGTAACAAATATTGTTTTAATTTTTATATATAAAGGTCAGTGATTATTTATAATATTTATTCTTTATCATTTTTAGCCAAAAGTTTGTGATATGTAGGATTTATATTAAAAGTGTTAATCGTCAAAAATGATGACCTTGATATTTCCACATTTAAATTTGATAATGACCTTTAGAGATTTTCAGTAATTTTTGATGAAATTTAATGGTAAATTCCGTAACTGTGAAGAAACACATGTTACTAATCGATCAATGTAAATTTTGTCTCCTCCAAAGTAGTCTCTATAAGATCATTCCTTTCCGCGTCTTTTACAAATTATTTTATTTTTGGTGATAAATTCTTTCAACTTTGCATTTTTAATACTTAGATAATATACGTCATTCATTATCGCTATCACTTACAGTTCTACTTATTCCTTTTCAAGATCGATTGTAGGGTTCCATTTTTGGAAGACTCGGTTTTAACCTTAAACAATTGTGGTATAGGAGATTGTCTGCTTTGAGCATGTTATTATTAATGTATTTAATGATAAGGGTCCAGGGATTTTTGTAATAATCTCTTGAACAACAAACTTATTTTCATTATATGATTTTGTATAAAAAAAATGCTAACCCCAAACTAACCCCAAACTTTCATTTGTTGTTCTACGTGTGATACATTTAGCTACTTCATTGCAACTTCTTTTTGATGAAGATACAGATATACTATATATAACATTATAAAGAAATACTTATTTGAAAATCGACTTTTATTGTAAGGACAGTTATATCAAGGATCAATAAAAAATATTTTTGCAATTAAAAAAAAATTATTTCACTTCAAATTAACCATTTTTCATTAAAAATTAACGGGTTAATCTGAAGTGAAAAGCCTGTATATATAATGTATATTTCCCACAACTTTATTTTACGCCTCCATTACTGGAATATCAATCGATTTTATAAAATATAATAACATGTGAATGAATTCCTGTGGGTGGAATTTTTGCAATACTGTGTTCTTCCGCTTTCGTGGAAGCAGAAAATTACGAATCATTTCGAAAATACGTGTATAAATCTGACATAAATCATATAATATAGAAACGGACAGTGGGATGTCGATCATGTTCTGAAAATCTTTCTACATAAAAAAAGATTCAAATTTCACAAAGAATCCCCACACTCGGCGCTTATTGTGCTTGAGCGTTTCTAAAAAAAGCACATAATTATCGACCTTCTTATATTCCCTATTTAGTCCTCCTCGACTTTTTTGTTTCATAAAGTTGAAACGATTATACGGGGTGAACATTTTGGGGATGTAGGGAACATCAAATGGGAAACGATAAGGACCTGTATAAATTTGCAGGACATGCAACGTTGGGTCAAGCATACTCAATCGAGAGAGAATGGCGAAAATTACTTTTGACCACAAAAAATAAAATTAGATTTTAGGCTTTTGGAATACGAAATTTGAACATTAAATTAACACATTACCTAATCATAAACTTTTATTAATCAAAATATTGAGTTGAAAGTTGAACTACTTAAACTTCAGCATTTACTGGATAGTAAATGTAATGAAAAACATTTAAATCTTATAACAGGGGTTACCAAACTGTATGTAAAATGACCGAATTGATTTTTTTATAAAATATGTTTTTTTATATTGAATGTTTATTTGTTCAATTTTCATTTATCATTAGCCGTTGGGTCTCTGGAATAGGACATAAGTATTATTATTTACAACACCGAATGTAGAGGAGCGTCATCAGTAAGAATTTATTAATCAAAAATAAAACATCGTCATTCAGTATCGGATGACGAAAAAGCAAAAAAATATATATCATTGTAATAAGTAAATATATTCTTAAATGGTGTTCATTTTGCAGTAAATATTAAACAGTAATCAATTGCCGATAAATGTCGGCAATTTCTAAACAAACTACTTCTTGTAAGAGAGCCATACAACCTGCCGCATTTGTCTAATATTTCTTCAAGGGATGATTTTTTTTGTATCGCTTAAACTATCAAGTTTTTTTTTAAGTCGTGAAGTGATTACATACTATTATATGTATATAAGATATTAATGCACTTTTCCTCATTACTGTGGATCGTGACCATGTGCATGATTCCCCTTATGGAGGACCATGGATTCATGAATGTATGATTCACTATATATTTTCATGAAAATATATAGTGCAGTGGTTTCCCGTTGCCTTCTGCGCCGCAGTGATTTTTTTATACTGAAGAGCGCTGCTGCCCGCTTCCCAGCTAATATTTTTGACATTTTTTTTTTGTGAAATGAAGGTCGTCAGTCTTCATCCCACCCCTCTGTTGACCAGCGCCACTCAGATTAGTATTCGAAAAAACCCAACGTTTAAAAGTTACACCGATCGAACGCATTGTGTCGGCTAGCATGTAGTGTGCGCGCCCCGGACATACGGAAAAGCGCTTTTAACGTGGAATCCACGGCCCCCGTAGACAATGAGTTTTTAATAAAAAAAAATATTACGTGTTATCTTCAAGTATATCAAATGAGGAATGTTTTTAATCTTGAGTTCATTCCGCTAGGTTAATAAGTCAGAGAAGATATTGATATATTCAATGATGTTTAAATTAATATTTTAATATTAGCTCAAATTATGTTTCTAAGGTAATGGAATTACTAATCCCTAATTAGCGGCAATTGATGGCATTTATTTACAGTAAGCTACGGCCAAGGTCGCATGTCAATATTTCGAAGTTTCGGCAACATTTTAATTTTATCAAATTTGAAACTCTCATCTGCTAATTTGATACGCGCAAGCTCAGCCCTCAACTTCAAATATTGGATCGAGACTTATTTAATGAGATTAATAACTTTTCAATTTCAATCAACTTTGCAAAATTAGCTGCGGATGTATACGTACCGCGGCACGCCAACTTGCTCAAGACAAAGACCTGCTAAAACCAAGATCGATCAGCGTACTTAATACGAAAAAAAATGGTAAACCGAAATAAAAATGATTGATATTACAGCCGTGTTTTTTTTTATGTATATTTTTTCGGTATTTGCCAAAGTTTGAGGTGCGGTATTTGTCAGCGCCGCAAAACCGCAATGTATGGAATTACTGCCGAATTATTAGACATGATTTAATTTGTCGGATTCGATCCGTCGAAATTCAGTAACGACGTATTTTATGGTAATGTCAACGCGACGGAATTACCATTTAAATTACGTTAGTTCAGGCTGGCGGAAACGAGGAAAACCTGTCAATTACCTTCCGCCGGGGCTGATGACGCCCGGGCCGCCGTTGATGGGGACCTATTGTTACGCATCTCTTTTTTGTGCGTCAAATCGAAACGGCAAAGAGCTCGGTTCGCAATTTTGCATCTGATTAGAGCCAGGTACGCAGGATAAGAGCCCGAATGGGTGATAAATTGGAGGGCCGTGTTATTCGATGTCGCGACTGATTGATCTATTGATGGATTTCTATCGCGATAATCTGTCCCGTGTGACGGAATACTGGAATTTGGCATAGATTAATTTTTGCATAATATCAGGGAAAAAATCCTTGTTGATATTACAAAATATATGATGAACACCACATAATGAATAATAGATATTGATGAATATATAAGAGGGTATGTCAAAATTATTCATACTGGCGTATCTCAATTTGAAGATAAATGATTTGAAGATAAATTTCACTCACACTTGACACATCGTACTGGATGCATCTCCCCTGTGACATAAGCGAATTATTGTTGTATTTTTTTTTGCAATTGCGTACAATAAGGGTCAATAATTATTTCTAATATTTATTCTTTAGATTACTTTAGACAAATACAAAAAGTTTGTAAAGTGTAGGATTTATATTGAAAGAGTTATTTGAGAAAAATAAAAAAACTTGGGGTCCCAAAGAGCACCATCGGCACGGATATGAATAGTACAGTCAACCCTCCTATAGTGTTCAATTCTATACCGTTTGCGGCGTTTTTTTGTATAGCGGTCCCTTCTATATCGGTCATTTTACAAAACGCAATATTTTCAAGGTCAAATTAGAATTTTCGTAAATATAT
>JAGXCT010035679.1:35549-48099 GCA_022495035.1 Philopotamus ludificatus | reverse complement strand
ACGATAAGCAATACAAGTGGTATATAATTTTGGTAGATTTATTTTTTTAATATAATACAATGATCTCGAGAAGATTTAATTTTCTATAAACTTTTAGCTTGTAGCATTCATTTAAAAAATGTTTTTTTATTAAATAAATTTTGATCAATAATTATTTTTATCAATTTAATACAGGGTGTACAAAGCGCAGGAAAAGTTGTATATTTTACAGCTCTCTTCCCTTATGTTATGTTGACAGCATTGGTAGTACGTGGTGTTACTCTTCCAGGAGCAATCGATGGGATCCTTTTCTACATCACCCCGCAATGGGACTATTTGCTTGATGCCGATGTATGGGGAGACGCAGCATCTCAGGTATAATTTACGTACAAGCAATATATATATATAATTATTAAAACATGATATATTTATTATTTCGTTTTTTAGATTTTCTATTCATTTGGTGTAGCATGTGGATCATTAATTACACTAGCATCGTATAACAAATTTAATAACAACTGTCATTTCGATGCGTCGATAGTATCGTTTACAAATTTCTTCACATCGATATATGCCGGATTCGCTATATTTTCAGTATTGGGATTCCAAGCACAGTCCATGGGAGTCTCTGTCAATGGTAATGTATCAAAAACATATTATATTTTAATATTATTCGTGCGATTACATCGGAATTTTATACAATTCAAAAGCATCTTCTATAAATTGAGATATGCCGCATCCGCTAAACACTATTATCAGTACAATATATTCATTCTGATTCAATTACGGCTAATGAATGGTGATAAATCGGGTAACTGGCTACCGGAGTGGCGTACTGTTCCTACCGTGTACTGCGCTATTACCACCATCAGCCTTACGCCGAGCATAATGAATTTATCCATCCATTATGAATTGAATGTTAAATGAAGCCACTCCTCATGCTTCATCCGCCATTCAGCTCGGTTGGCTTTTGCGGTTAAAAACAGTATTCTTAGTATTTGAATAGCGGTATTGCGATACTGGAAACGTGTACATTATCAATTCATTCGCTATCGGGTGAGACGAGCCAGATGGCTGAGAGAGATCGATCGGAAACTGCGACATCGCTTCTAACGGCGACACTCTAATCTGGATGAATGACTCGAGTTAATGGATGTGAGATTTCTAAAAGTTCTGGCAATAATCTGGGTGTCCTGTTTGATTAGCGATTTAAGATATAACCTTTTGATGTGGAATTCATATATTAAATGCAGTGATTTGATCTTAATTTATCATAAACAGAAACAAATTATGTTTTATTAATATTATTCCTATAAACTATTATTTTTTTCTGGTTATCCTATATTTCTTTGACGTCCCAGCTTAAACTATACAACATTTTTTTATTTCGCTGACTGAATAAGTTAACTGTCATTTTTTCCCTTAATATATCTCGACATTGGTAGCCAAAAACACCACCACTATGACGACTAGGTCCCCGTACTCACCCTTTTGCGCAATTTTTTTATCAGGGAAGATGAACAAAAAATATTAAAGGACGCCGTTTTGTTTACATTGGAGAGATGATATAGAATCACTACAATACATAGAGAGGACAATATAAAAATTGATCGATAATACAGATTTTTTGAGAAAATCATGAATTATATATGTTTATTCCCACATATTGAATTACCCATCAATATTCTACAAGAATTAGCGAAGATGTGAGTCAATCAGGAATTTCTATGCGTCGTTATTCAATTTTGAGTTGTCCTGATTTAAATAGATTTCTTAATTTCATTTAAATCTGCGCACTCTTAACTCTAACCATAAATTTCGGTAAAAGCTTTAGTGTCCTTGTTTGCGAGTAAGCTTAATAAATAAATAAAAACAGCATAAACTATTTGATGTGTCCGTCGTCTGTTTTAGGGATAAATATACTTAAAATTAAATATAAAATTATACTTAGAATAAAAAAAATCGACTATGGTTTTACTGATAATGTTTTAAATTTCCATAATTTATATATGCATGATATCTTTCTTACAAAAAAATAATATAAACTAAAGCTAATAGAGGTTACCTTTATTAATAAATATGCAAAATTCTATTTGGCTGACGAAATTGCGTTCATCGAAGATTCACAATATAAATTGAATATAAATAATTTTCGTACGAAATCAATTTGTTTCTCAGTTTTTTATCGCTGAATATTAATTGGGGTTGAATGTCAAATAAGCTAGGTGGGCTTTGATACTTTCGATTGCCGAAAGCTCTTTCGATAATAAAAATGTATTATTTAATAGCACGCAGTCTAGACGTTGAACAAAAATTTAAAAAAAACTGAAATAATATGAATAATTTATTACTTTCAGACGTAGCCAAGGACGGCCCCGGATTAGCCTTCGTGGCGTATCCCGAAGCCATTCTTCAGATGCCGATACCGCAGCTGTGGGCCATCATGTTTTTCTTCATGCTGTTCATTCTGGGTCTCGGCAGTCAATTCGCTGGAATCGAAGCGGTCAACACTGCCATCATCGATCATTATCCGCATCTGAGAGCCCAAAAATGGAAGGTTAGTTGTAATTTGATGTAATTTATATGCGATATAATATCTAGAGCAGTTGCGGGAACACATCAATTACAGTGTGCTAATCTGCTAGTGTTGTCAAACTAAACTTTAAGACATTAAAGTTCTGCACGTCTTTGAAAATTAGATGTGGGTAACACGTGCTGGGATGAGCGCCAATTTGTCAGGGCGAAATTTGCGCTTAAAATCTCATAGTGAAAGTGATAAGTGGATAATAATTGGCGAAATTGGAATAAATATTAATAAAGATGTAATATTCTATAATAAAAAGCGCATTTAACTATCAAAATAATTCAAAATAATAAAAAAAGGCGACTTTTGAATGTAAATTAGGTTATGGCAGAGTTATGGTATCGATTTCATTGCAGAAAGTATTGATTCGCTATCGGTAGTTTGACCCAAATCCAGTGTAACTGGGCCAGAGTGCTCACTCACGATGACGGCCCCACAAACAAACTTCTCAATGGTTACATTGTTGTGTTGAGCAAGAAAAGCAATATGTTTGGACGAGACAATATTCCGAATAGGACAGCCCGTCATCCAATTGCCTCCTCTATATGCCGGAGTCTGCTCTTGACAGCACATGTCCAATATTGAAGTTCGCCGGTTAGATGTCAATTTTTTTCTACCCACTTGTACCGCACACGAAAAAAAGCTCGGCGAAACTTTCGCGCCGAAATTGCTCAACTAATATAAAAGTTTTTTTTCGGCTGTCGTAATTGAATGCGAATGTTGTGTGAAACTCGAGTAATGTAGGCCGTATGCATAAGTGATTTTGACAAAATCTCAGAGTGTGACTTTGCACATGCGCGCTGTCTGAAAATGGGAAAATTCTCGCTATATCGTTCACGAGCAGATTAATATTTTAGCGATGTGAAAAAAAAATATAAACATTTAGACACACATCACAGAGATGCCTTAGAATACATGATTTTTTAATTTCAGGTTAAAAATATTATATAATACGTTTGAGTGCTGATGTAAAAATAGCCTTAGGATTCATTTCGTGATTCATTTTGACGGTTTTTTTTTTAATTTGCTATATATTCTCGATATACTAGGAACTGTATGTGCTAAATGTTTTTTTTTACATCAGCAGAAATGATCTATAATTTAGAAATCTTATTTATTAGATTTAATACTTAATGACTTTCATGTTCTTAACATTTAAAGCCATCGACTTGTATAAAACAGATTTTTAATTTTGCACTATATTAATATAACACTCCGAGCAAGATTTTTTTAAATCTGATATATTTTGAAAAAAAGGAAACCGCGTGGCAGGAAAATTACGATGTCTGAAAGAATATTAATAATATTAGTTTAAAATTATCAACCACGCAACGGGAATTTTTAATAATTAATCACAAGGTAATAATTATTTAAAATTTTATTATTTATATAGGAATGAGGGAAACTTGCAAAGAATTATTTTTGATGTTAGATCGAAAGATTATATTTCATTATATGAAAACTATCCGTATAGTTAGATAATCTTGTTAAGAAGAATGAGTCCCTCGGCGGGAAAGGTTGATGGTTGTCCGAAAATTGAAAATCTCGTTTAACCAATTCGTCACCACGGCTTAAAAACAACTGCATCGTCTGAAGGGGGTCTCTTTATGATACAAAAATAGCCTCAGCATCTCAAGTCAATTTGGTTAAAATTTTGGATTTTTTAAATAATTAATTAACGCGCACTTTGGGATGTCCCGCCGCAGACTAAGGACACGCTGCCGTACGTCAAATTTTTGCATCATGTGTCACTAGTATATGTTTCAATCGCAGTTGGCACATCGTACCGAATGCGAGCAAAAAACAGATCGTTCTTAATATTATTTTTTCTTAGCATACCCGATGTTACAAATATTTTCATTTTAAATAAATGTTGAGAAAAAAAATCGTTTAATTAATCAATATAATTTTTATCTGATTGTTTTAAAGCTTTAACGCATTTCTAAAATATGATATCGGTATGGGTGAAAAAATTCGCCAATATGGTTAACTAATCATTTTACTGTTTTTTTTCCTGTAATGAAATTAAATAGCTGGTGTCAAATAATTTAGCGATTACGTTAAAATAAAAAAATATATTTTTTCTGTATATTTTTATTAATTTATAATGACATACGAATATATACTGTTAACTAATAAATAAATTGATTACAAATTACAGATACATAATAAAAAAAACTGTAAGCGATTAAACTAAACTTGCGAAATTATTTGACGGCGTTGATGAATAATGAAATCATTTATTATTCATATAATGTATTTTTTAATTAAATATTAAAACAATTTTCTGTACAATCTATAATGGTAGGGTAGACTATAATTACAAGACAACTAGGGCGTTGCCAACTAAATATGATATTAATTTCGAATAAAAAAGACAAAATATAGAAAATATACATTAAAACATAAGCAAAACTTTTTATAATGTAGACAACTTTTTAATATATTTATTTTAAATTATATATCGCTGGTTAAATAATGATCACATGAAAATTTATTGACACATCGCTTACATTTATTCATATGTATCGATACAGGTCGGATACGTCGGAAATTATTACATTGACACGTTTTGCCATTAAACGAGTCACGGTTCGACACGCTTCCAAAGCAAATAAACACCATCGACGCCCAAATGGATTTATCGCAAACTATAATTTGCGAATTTTTCGACAAAATGGCGTGAGCTCACCCCTGCCCCGCTCCGGGCATGAGTTGCGTTATGAAAAACGGTCCCCGGGCGCGATAAGGTTGACAAGCCCTGTCACGGGATGTTGCCAACGTTTATGGAGTGTTTACACGCGATCCGGGCCCAAATTTGTAAAGTTTTATCGCGGCCTTTTATACACGCGGTTAATAAAGTCGACGTCGGCGTCAAGGGCGTCGCGTCCATACGTCACAGATAACGGCGGTTATTAAACGGCGATACGCACTTTCAATAAATGTTGCAATCGACCATTTCTAAAGGCTATTAGAAAAACGGAAAACGATGTACGATATCGATGTAGTAATTTTTGACTATATATTTCTGCATTTTTCCAAAGATGTTCTGGAAAAAAGTATTTCCTTAGATTTTTAGCTGCTGAGAAGAGTTATATTTTTTTTTAAGTCGTGAAGCGATTACATATTATTAAAATTTTATATAATATATTTATCCACTTTCCCTCATTTCTGAGGAACGTGACCATGTGCACGATTCCCCTTATGGAGGACCATGGCAATTGTTCTTCATGGGAATATATAGTGCAGTGGTTTTCCGTTGCACTGCACCGCATTAATTTTTTTATACTGAAGAGCGCTGCTGCCCACTAAGAAAAAACTGTCTTCGGAAAATAAAAAACAAAAGTAGCTGGTGTGAAAATAATATTATTCTTTCTGGACGAGCAATAGAACCACTGTTTAGCGATGAATTGGTTTGTTTAATTCAATGGATAAAATTAGACCAAAATTTGTCTTGTTTGTCAAATTTTAAACTTGATTAATAGGAGAATGATTTTTTATAATATTTTATTTTACTTGTTAGTTCTAGAAATTTTATTGATATTATAACCTATTTTTTTCACACTAAATCTAATACAATTTAACTATTATTAGGTAACAATGGGAACATGTACGGTCTGCTTTATCTTGGGATTACCCATGTGCTGGAGCGGAGGGGTTTACTTATTCACGCTGATGGATTGGAATACTGCCTCGTGGGCTATTTTACTCATTGGTCTAGCAGAGGTTGGTATCGATATATTTATGGGTTTAATAAAATCTGAAGGATATTTAAATAATAAGAAAATGTGTTTCAGTGTATCACTGCTGCATGGGTGTATGGTGCAAGGCGTGCTTTAGATGACATCGGAACTATGGGAATGAATTTAGGCAAATGTTTAAGAGGATATTGGATGGCATCATGGATTGTCATCACACCGCTCGCCTGCATTGTATGTCCATATATATAATATTATTATATATGATTCATTTAATTTTAAAATAAATAATGATTTAATTTAGAGTATATTTATCTTCATGATGGCTCAATGGAGTCCAGCCGAATATGAAGGCGAGGTATTTCCACCGTGGGCTGATGCACTTGGATGGATGATTGGATTATCAACGTTGGCACCATTCCCTATTGGATTCATCTGGGTTTATTTCAAAGAAAAAGTGGTAAGTATCGCAATGAATCAGTTTAAATTTATATAAAATTTAATTTTCGTTTTATGATTAATTTAATTTTGTTTTATTCAGAGAGGAAGAGCCCTTTTCACCGAAACTGACGAATGGGGACCAGCTGAACCCATCATCAGACCCACATTGGACGAGGTTCAAGTTAAGCCCGCTACATTCGAAATTAGCGAAGGCGAAGTCAACACGGCTTTCGCAGCCGAGGAGTAAAAATATTAGAATTTTATTAAAATATTATATCAGAATAAAAATTATGTATTTTATATCATCTTTTAATAAATTATCTTAATCAGATTTTATATTATTACAATATTGAATATAATTGAATCAAATATATATTTTTTTATATTATTATTTCAGGACATTAACTGCTCTTTATGTATTTATCTACATAAGTAGTAATAATGTGTCCTGGAACGTTTCTGCAAACGGACAAAACGAGCCTCAACACTAATTTTCGGTCCCTCGGCAATAACGAAGTCGTTCTAAGCAACTGTAGCAAAATTAGCACGTATACGAGGATTGCGTAACAAAAGCTTAATAATGAAACTGAATTGAGAAATGTTTTTATTTTGCAAAATACGCCACTTATATGGTTTTAAAAGTTGATTTTGTTTGGACAACACAATTGCGGTATAATTTGGTGCCGTGTGTCGTGTTGCCGCTGAATGCGGCTCAGGGTCAGGTTACACCACCCGTGTGACGTCACAAGCGCTCTTGTAACATAACAAGTTGTTTCCCCCGTTTGTTCGGCGCAATGACAAATGTGTTTGCTTACTCGTGTAACCGAGACGGGCTTACTCGTTACACAAGCTGAAACTATTAAACAAACATGCTGAAAATCCTAGGGAAATGCGTTTAATTGCCAGACGAGAATGTCTGTTTATTTTTCTCCACGGGTGGCATAATAGATTTCCAGGGTGACGGCCGGAATGAAGATGGAGAGCAGCCCGGGGCCAAATTTTCAACGGGATGCCAATTTATTGACTATAATTACGGAGCATTATGTAAAGCTATGTGTGCGTGTGTGTTTGATTTTTGAGAGAATTATATTTTTTAGTAAAAAAATATATTTTAATATTAAAAAATATATTCTATCTATATTGTAGACATTAAGTATAAATTTAAATTAATAATGAAAATATCATATCAATAAACATAGCCTGGATACAAATCTTCTTGATTTAATGCTATAAAATTTAGATTTAATACTTAAAAAATTACAAAATATTTTTAAGCAGTTCTACTCGACTTGTCAGAACTTGCCGAAAGATGTAGCGA
Source organism: Philopotamus ludificatus (assembly GCA_022495035.1). NCBI lineage: Eukaryota > Metazoa > Arthropoda > Insecta > Trichoptera > Philopotamidae > Philopotamus > Philopotamus ludificatus. The sequence goes on along the minus strand of JAGXCT010035679.1, from coordinate 40,079 downwards.
AGTCGAGGCATACCGGATAAAATGGAGAAGGGTGTTGGATGACGCCAGGGCTTTACCATATGACTGTTGCGCCTATAATGATTGTATAATAATATTCTATTAAATATTTTCCGGTGTTTTTATCTCAAAACAAATATACGATCAATCTAAAACGGTGATAATACAAAGTTGCAATTTTAGATGAATACAGTGGATGTTGCCAAACTTTTAAATCTAACTCTGCTATTTTATAATCTAGCCCACTCGGTTATTGATGGTCAAAGGGTTGACAAATGTAACCGATTCGATAAAAGTTTTTGTTTTTTTCTCTTTGGATTGATTTAGAAGATCAATTTCTTATCCATTAACCATTTCTTTAAGAAACGGATCGGCTTCACATCTGTGCATTAGCTAGTCCAGATCCAAATCATTGTTTCCTCGACAATCAAAGTTCACGTGAGATCGATTTTTGTTTATATTTCATTCCCATTTTAAATTATCCTTCACTATTTTTATTAATTTATTTTATTAGACTATAATGGATAATTGGCATAACAGAAAGATTTCAAAACGCCATTCACTCACATTAAGATTTGATAAACATTCTAAAGACTATAAAGATGCAACGGGAATGAGTCTCTCATACTAATATTCCTCCGAGTGTCAAGCCACGACACTGGTTATTTTTAATATTATTTCAGTTGGATTGAAATTGATATTATTTTTTTTTTAAAATTATTTATTCAACGCAGATAGATGGCATTTAATTAATTAATTCTACCCAGCCAAACTACTCACATATACAGTATTTTATCAAACATGCGGAGGTAATGGGTCTCTTCCTTTTACATATCCCTTAGTCAGTGTTATAAAGAATTCTCTGAACTTATAGTTTTCGTCGGACACCTATCCGACTACTAACTTTTGAAGTTTTGTTTTCATTGTTTTTTTTACGCCGATCGAACTACAGTAATGAGTTTATATCGCTATTATCTATTTTAAGAGGTCTATCGGTTTTTGGTTTGTCCTTTCATCTACTTTTATAAGTTTCGAACATTTTAACTGTATCAATGTCAAGATCAAAGATATTTCCAAAAATATCGCAGATGGTTTGGGTAGATTTATTTGATTTCAATCCTTGATCAGATAAATAACCGCATCAAATGCCCCAAATGTGTTTCTTCAATCCCTGACCGTGGCATCTCTCACTAAGGACAAACAATTTTAAAGTATCAAAACGGAAAGATTACTAAGAAATTCAAAATTGTACTATCTGCGATTTCTTACGCCAAACTTGTTTTAAAGTGACGGAACAAAAAATGACACTATTTTTCGCTTTATCTGATATTTTTTTTGTCGTAAATATTATACTTAAGTTTAAGAGTGCGATGAGTTAAATAAATTCGAAAACCCATAATTGAATAGATGTTTAATTTTCTCTCTACTCTCTAACACGATAAAACTACATGCCTTTTCTATAATTGATTATCTGATAAGTTTTTGAAAAATAAATAATACTTAATACGAAAATATTTTTAATTATAACTGCACTTGTTTCCTTAGAACAAAAATCAATTAAGTAGCATTGCAATAATCTTAATTTTTAAATTATATAGATCCTTTGATGATTTATTGTGCATAAATTTTAATTATAATTACAATATATAAGCTTTTTACAATGTAATATAAAAATAATCATGTCACTATCCGTGTCTAAATACATGTTAAACTATTCTTTAATTCTGTTTTTTTTCAATAAGGCTATTTTAATGCTTACTTACTTTAATTATTTTTTTTAAAAAAAAAAATATATATGAAAATTTTCTTTGTAAATAGAACTTATTCATATAAATGTTCATCTGAAGTGAAAATCGTTATATATAATCATTAAATTAACGAACACGAGTGTTTTTCTTTCATATTTTAAATTGAGATTAATACACAGCTGGAAAACTCAAAACGCAGACATAAATTATATTTATGCCATATAATTATCTGACTATAAAAATAAATCGTCGGATATTTTCTTAGCCATGATTAAAAAAAATAACATGTTTGTCAGATAAAAATTAAGCAATGGGAATGCAAGATATATGTAGTCTAATAAATTTCAAATAATCCACGGCATCTCTTTGAATTTTTATTCACTTGATTTTGTTATTTTTTTTTTAGCGATAATTTGAATATGTTATTATTGGACTAAACTATAATCACAATCAAAACTAATATTGCATATAAAATTATATTATGAAAAATTTCAGCAGGCTAATAATAATATTTTATTGAACATATCAGCGAAACGTTGGAGCGGCAGCTGTTGCTCCGTTTGATGTATGACAAATCGGTTCTACGCACGATCTTAACATAAACTATTCAAAAAAATGCCATTCAGTTTATTTTCCTACAAATTGTGTATCATTTTCATTAGGCGTCTAATAATATTCAGTTTAAATCATTGCAAAAAATATAGTGCGATATATAAATATTTTTTAGAGCATTTTCCAACTTCTTTTAAATGTTTTCCACGCGATGCCTATTCTTTAAAAGATTTTAAACTACAGTCGACCGCGTTGTCTATTGCAAATATCTTTCTCTGTGAGGTCATTGATGTGATGAAATTGCTACGAAAGAGGTGAAGGCTGTGTATCATCATCCGAGCGGAATGTGATAAGAAAATTGTAGAGGAAAACCACACCAGGTGCTGCAGAATTGCTCTTTCATCCACAATAAGTTTTTGGATAAACGAAATAGCAAATTTTATTTTTATTTAAATATAAATTCACACAATTGATTAACAAGTTCGGTGCAATGGGGATTATTTTAACAGCGAGTCCGGTGCAGCGCCTGCATAGTTAGTTGCGCTTGATTAAATGTTGAAAAATCAACGCGCGGAAGTTCTGTAAACATGCAGCTCTGATCACATAATCAATTAAAATAGTGCAATGACCGGTTAGTAATATGTGTCAGTAACCCTATGACGTCATGAAATTTTTATTTGACTCATATATAAATACGATATAAAAATATATATTAAAAATAAGCAATATTAGTTAATATTAATAAAGTAATAAAGAGAAAATTATATTTTAATCTATTCTTACATTTAATTTATTGCTGAGAGCTTTATTAATAAACATTGTGATTTATTATGAAAAATATCTTAGACTAAAATGAAAATCACGCATGCTCTCTCTTTACTTCTTTATTAGAAATTAATAGTAGTTCCGTTTTCGCATGACTAAGCAAATGAAATTTTTATGAATGATATTAGAATCACAAAGAGTTTTTTAGAGCTTTGACAGTAATGAAAGTGCTGTGAAGATCTCTGTGCTAAATTTTATTACAGGTTTTAGTTTCTTAGAGAATTAGATTATTAGAAGTTAATGCTCATTTAAATCACGCAATCATAATAGAAATTAGTTAATTTACTTTTCTCATACACGGGCTCCACAGTAGTAGTTGCGATGCGAGATGCGTAGTGCAGATAATCCCGGAGAGCTAAAATCAAGATGATTTGGAATAAAAATGGTCACGATCCTGATTGTACTAGTGTGCCGATTAAAAAAGAATTTGCGTTTCGACTAATTGTGATTAAACTTTCCAAAGAAATTTGTGTAAAATAACAATGAAATTGAATGATTTAATTCGGAAAATGATAAACTTAATTGTTAATTTAATATAATAAATCACGGATTGATCATTCACTATTTATTCGATGGAAAATAATTAAAAATTTTCATTCCAATCGTGCAATTACCGAGCTAATTTGCACATCAGACCGGAAGTTATGTGAAATAACGATACGGTGGATTATATAGTTTTTCATATTGCCAACATATAAATGAATATAAAATATTATTTTTTAAATAAATTATTATTAAGAAATATGAATTTCGATTATAAAAGGTTGTTAAAAAAGTAATGATATTTTGTTGTTGTAGACTTTTTTAACTTAGTAAATAAAAAAAGTGGATAAAAAATATATGGAAAAAGCCACTTTATTCCCGATTTTTTAGAGCCTTTCAAATTTCACCATTTTGTGAGCCTTAAAATCGGCAAAAACATCTGAAAATTGACAATTTTGTAACCATTTTGTAAGGCTTAAAAGTTGCAAAAACGTACAAAAATAGAGCATTTCATCATCATTTTGAGAGCCCTAAAAAGTGCAAAAACGTACAAAAATAGAGCTTATGATCATCATGTTGAGAGCCCTAAAAATTGCAAAAAGCTTACAATAATAGAACACATCATCACTATTTTGTTAGCCTTAAAAATTGCAAAATCGTACAAAAATAGAGCATTTCAGCAACATTTTGACAGCCTTAAAAACTGCAAAAACCTAAGAAAAAAGTGCATTTTATCACGTTTCTGATCGCCGTCAAAATTGAAAAAACGAACAAAATTAGACCATTTTTTATTTACCTTATTATTCACCTTATTATTATTTATTACCTTATTATTTACCTTATTATTTATTTTATTATTTATATGAAAAAATTTTCAGAAATCGAAAATACGCTGAACAAACTACGACGATGTCGAAAATATGGC